>FIZU01030800.1:0-11450 GCA_900064475.1 Pseudococcus longispinus
GAAAAAAGAAAGAAATACAAAAAAAATTCTGATCATTTATTTATCAATTTTTCACTTTCTTCTTGAATTTCGTGACATTTTTTCCAGACACTTGAAACGGATAATTAAAATAGACAAAATATTAAGTTTGATTCCAGCCATAAGAAATATCCATGTCAAAAAAAACAAGATCCGGTACCTGTGGCAAAATGCAAATCCAAGATACGAATTCTAAAAACTATTCTATGATACGAGTTTCATCTGTAAACAAAATACTCGTAGATGTGACGTTATGAACACAACTTTCTATAGAGCTGCTTTACTTTTGAATATCAAGTTCAAGAGGTATTTTATTGTCATATTTGGTTCATAATTAGTATATACATAAAAGAATTGACTTCCCACGTTCAATATTTTGTTGATTTTTATTTTAATCAATACAAAACTCAGGATATCGTATACTTCGAAAAATAAAACATATTGATTATTAACGTTCAATACTAAAAATAAAAAGAACTATGATTAAAACAAAAAACACAATTTGGGAACATTAATCATCACTTCGAACATAGGAATCAAATCATCTCGCATCTGTAATCTGTAGAAAAAATGAAATCGATAATTATAAATTTAAATAAATTACTTCGGATATTCAAAGTAATAAAATCAAACCTATTAGTACGCTTGACTGGACGTAGACGGCTGCGGCGATTGCGATCTCAATGAACCGCTTTTTTGAGAAAACTGAGACATTTGTTGAGAACACGACGATCCATTTTCGCTGCCACCATATCTGAGAGGTAACTGAGAGTGAGGTATACTTCCTATTCCGTTGAATGGGCAAAGAATTTGCATGGAAGGCGTAAACTGCAGATTGGGCAGTAACTTCGGAGTCAATAGGAAATATTGAGTATTACACTGGTCTTCGGTGGCTTGCGTTAGCAAATTGAAGATTCTTCTTTCGTTATCAGCGTCCATACCTGTTGAATAAAAATTTCCATAAGTCGAGAGAAAAAGAGCAAAGTAGTTTAAAAATAACCGAATACGAACCTTGATTAATTTCATCGATGCATCGAAAAGGTACCGAAGTTAGTTCTTGCAAAGAGAGCAAATAAATAGCAACAGATACCGCTCGTTCACCTCCGCTCTGCGTCTGGGCGTTTAAAATCTGTAGACTGGCTTCGTCGCGAAATTTAACCCGAATATGGATACCGTACTTATTGTAGTCGTCTGCTTCACCGCGATCGAACGATACTTCTCCGGCGCATTTCATGTTGGCGAAAAACTTGCTGAAATTTTCGTTTATCGTTGATACCAACTGTTCGACTTGTTCCATCCATTTACCTTTGATATCTTGGATATGGTCGTAGAAATTTCGCAGATTTTCTTCTTTTTTATTGATTTTATGTTTGAGTTTTTCGACATCCTTGGTGATTTTACGAAAATCGACGAATAGTTGAAGACCTTGATTGGAACTCGTTAAACAATTTATCTTCGCTTGGAATTTATTGATTAAACGGTATAACACGATCACGTTCGAGTTCAGCCTTTGAAAGTATTTCCTTTTTTTAAACTGATTGGTGGTCGGATCAATTCCTGAGGTATATTTCAATGCCCACTGGTGGACAATTTCGGTAAATTTGAACATTTTCTTTTTTTTAGATTCGAGCTTACGCAGAGAACCAGCCTCCTGTTTAACAGCCGCAACGAAATCGCTAGTAACTTTTAAATTTTTCAAATAGATACGTTCGCGTTGCTCCTTCTCTAGTTTTTCGATTTGCAGTCGACTGTAGCATTCGATTAGTTTATTGAAAAACGTTCCTAATTCGATGAACTTGTTGCACACCTGCGTCAGCCGGAGTTTAATGGTCAAGTTACACTTGTTCTTAAGTACGTTGATGTCGACGGAGGAATTCTGTAGACGATGCAATTCTCGTGTTTTAGTCCTCAGGCTGTCTACCAAACGACTTTGGCCGCTTTGTTGCGTTCTCAATTTCCTGCTTTCTTCCTTCAGTTTATTCAAAGCCGCGTCGCCTTCTTCCACATTCCTATTGAACGATTCGTAGGCTTCTTTGATTTTATTTAGTTCCCGTTGCAGTGATTCTTTCTGCTGATCTAGATCCCTGTGATCGTTTTGATTGGTATTTACTTTGAGTAACCGGGCATCGACGATTTCCGTGCTGCTTTGAATAGGCAATTTGGTGAAAGATGCGATTTGCGTTTGAACTCTAAGCCTGTCGGTGAAAAATAATCTGAATTCGGACGGTATTCGGTCGCCTAATTCGTACGTGCGATTATTTCCCACAGGAATATTATGCAGATTGTAGTTAAGCGCCAAGAATGTCAAAATTGGATCTGGTCCGCTGATGAAATCGAAAACGTACGAATGAAAACCGTATTGTTTGATTTGCTCGATCGGACGTTTCGATACGACGTCTTCGATTGACGCATCCGGAGCCATAACGACGTTTATTTTAAGATGCATTCTTTCGGTAAGCTCGATCAACAATGTATTCGTGTCTTCTTTATTCTCACACAGGAATGCCAGCAGATCACGATTACCTACGCACATTTCGACGTATTTCGCATTTGAAACATCGTCGACGGTCAGGTCTACGAAAATAGGCCCATAAATACATCCTCTAAACATATTTCTATTCTCTTGGATCCATCGAAGAGCTTTATAACTGTCCGGATAACTACGTTCGAGTATTGACATCTTGTAATCGTTAACACTGCTCAATCGTTGCAGCCGATTATTAACAGCATTCAACTCTTCATTTTTACGAGCCATTTGATACTTTATTTGATCTCGAGATTGGAACTTTTCGCGAGTTTTTTCTTCCTGCTCGTTGATTTGACGTTGAATATTGGTAATTTTTAGGCTGAGATCATCCACGTTACAAATCTGTTCTTGGATTTTTGCGATGGCTTGTCGTAAATTTTGCACATCTGTTTCGTGCGATTGGAGTTTTCTTTTTTCTCGAGAAAAGTCAGTTTTGATGTCGGCGATTTCATCAGTCGTAACGGTAATATCGTTTTGTTTCACTTTAACTTGACGAATCAAATCATGAAGTTCGTGGTTGATTTTGTTAATCGATTCGTCTTGACCGCGTACATCTTGACGTAAATTCTGCAAATTAGATCGACACTTTCGTAATAAATGAACCATGTTTTGGCATATTTCCTTCTTATCGCTCAAAGCTTGTTCGATACGTTTAGATGTTTCTTTGAGATGATAATAAAATGTCCAACGTCGACGTTGCTGCAAAAGTTTCAAACTCTCGACAAGAAATTCCTTCTCTTTGATGATTCGAGCTTCGACAGCTAGTTCTTCTTTTTTCCTAATCATCTGGGCTAAGTCGTGTTTCAATACGTCCAGTTTCTTCTTAACGGTAGTTTCCTTGGTTTTACTCTCTTTCAATTCGGCTAACCAATCGGCTAAGATTTTGTTACCAACGGTCTTTATCGTACCTAAATAACACGTAAGATTGGTAAAAAATTTAAATAAATCTGTAATTAGCCAAGTTTTTACAACATACCTTCGAGCCGTTCGTGATGGTTCATTTTAGCAAACTCTTCGAGCTTCTCTTGGGGTAAAATCTGACACAAATTGTTAATTTGTATGTTATATTTCCGCATAAGCTTTTGAACCTTTTCGACTTGAATTTCACGTCCATTTAATGAAAATCGCGATTGATTTTTGACGTTGTATTTTCTGACGATGATGTCGTTTCCGTTGGGGTGAAAGAGTTCGATCTCGATTGAGGCATTATTGCAGCCCATTTTCACATACTTCTGGAGTTCCGTAGCTCGTCCAACAACTCCCGGATTACCTCCTAGGCCGAGGATTATGGCGCAAATAAGGGTTGATTTTCCGCTGCCATTCGCACCGATGATCAAGTTCAGCTTTTCGCACGGCCGTATCTCGACCTCGTCGTAGGTGAGAACGTTGATGCATTTTATTCTCACTATCTGACCTATACTGCACATTTTTAATAATGTAATTAGTCACGAACTCGCCATTACGAATACGATAATTACGAAAATAATTATGAACCATACTTCATACAACAAACGAATGGGAATTTTTAGCGCCATTTCAGCTTTTCAGCGAAGATTTTATGGATTCTGCGAGTGTGTTCTTAAAAAACTGATCTAACGGTGTGAAAATGTATAAAAGTATGAAATGAACTCTTCGCAAGCGAATCAATTCCACGAGAAACTTTTAAATGGAATATTATACGCATTATAATTATAGTAATTTTCATAATAAATAAAATTAATAAAATTATCAACGCAAAATCGAAAATAATTATTTAAAAATTGAGAATAAATTTACAAAGGAAAGTGCATCGCGGTGATTTCGATTACGGAAATTCTTTAGGTGTGTTTTCCCAGACTAACCTCTTTATTTTTTTTAGCTTTCTAAATGTAATTTTTAGACAGCATCATAATGGCCGAAACGACCAATGAGCGAATGATTTGAAGACAAACTATCAAATAAACCAATCAGAACGCTGATTTTGCGTCATGCGCAGTTGGAAATTTTTTTTCTATCAGAAAAACACTTCTCAACTTTTTTATCTTTTCAGTTTTTTGCGCATGTAAACAAAAAATTGATGAATTAAATGGAAAGGAGTAGATACAAAATTTTTGAAAATTAATCAAATGATATCTCTGATTATTTTAATTGTGTCGGGTGTTTAAGTACGTTTATCGAAATTAAGGGATTAATAATAATTATGTAAGTGAAGTTGTCGAATATTCGTATTGATAAGTTTCATAGGACATCGATAACTACCCAGAGGTTAATCTAATTTTTAAACCCCATACCCTCATTTCCCAGTAAAATTTCTTACGAATAAGGTTTTTCAAAGAACCACAATAACGCGAATTTATATCAACCATATGTACCATTTTAATACACTAACTGGTTTGTTTATGACCACTATAGTATTATTACGTCTACGGTGTTATATATTGGAAGCAGAGAGAAAATAAGGTAAGTATATGAGATAGATTGATTTACACATTTTCTTTTTAGTTTGTCGTAATTTCCCATTTTACTTGAGTATGGTCGATTGTAAGAATACCATCGATCATGAATTGAACAGTTCAAAAGAGGTTGTCGATGATTCGGAAGATGAGAGCGAAATTGTGGAAGAAAGTCCTTGTGGTAGATGGCTAAAACGTCGCGAAGAGGTAAGCAAACTTCAATTAAATTGAGTTTAATAATGGTAAATACCTAAATGCACCGAAGGTCGTCTTATCGAATGGTATTTTGTTATTTCCTTCTTTTAAAAAAATGTGATGTAAACTTTTTTCATTTTCATATTGTACATTATCGATAAGAACTAAGAATGTGTGGTTGATTGTAAGGAAATGAGCGAGAGTTTACGATGTGTACCTAATAACGTATTTATTCTGTAATTTGAGATGTGTTTTAATTGATCTTATTTTTTTGTTGTAATTAATTTTTAAAAATTCTGTATTACTTATTTCTTAAGAATGTAATGAAATTAATTCGATTTATAAAAATCTGCATAATGATAAGATGTATACGTTGCCCTTGTTCGTATTTTTTGCTCAAATATTATGTTTTTGACTTGTTATCTGTATTACATACGATTTGAATAAAATCCAATGCAATATGGCATGATTTCAGGTGGACCAGCGAGATGTGCCGGGTATCGACAATGCATTTTTGGCTATGGACACCGAGGAGGGCGTCGAAGTAGTCTGGAACGAGGTGCAGTTTTCCGAACGAAAGAATTTTAAAGCTCAAGAAGATAAAATTAGATTAGTTTTTGAAAATCTTACCAAATTAACTCATCCGAATATCGTGAAATTTCATCGTTATTGGACTGACACGCATAATGACCAGCCACGGGTGAATATCTTGATTTGTCTCCCCCTAATCGTATTCTTTCAACGAATAAATCGATTGATTGATCATTTCAGGTGATATTTATTACGGAGTATATGTCATCGGGTTGTTTAAAACAATTTTTAAAACGTACTAAAAGAAATGTTAAAAAGTTACCGCTACATTCATGGAGACGATGGTGTCGTCAGATACTCTCAGCTTTGAGGTAATTTCAAAATTTCCAAGTATGATTTTTTTCAATGTATTAATTTTTTCTATGTAATTATAGTTATTTACATTCGTGTAATCCGCCTATCGTACACGGGTATTTGACTTGTGATACTATATTTATTCAACATAACGGTTTAGTGAAAATAGGATCAGGTAAATTAACCTCGAACGATTCGAAGTACAGAAATAGAAAATTACGACGACTAAAAATTTCTTCATTTACAGTGGCTCCTGATACAATACATCATCACGTTAAAACTTGTCGAGATAAGATCAAAAACGTACATTTTATAGCTCCAGAATACGGAGGTGAGGGCATTGGTATTTGAAATTCAAATGAGATAGTCCCTAGAGTTTCACTGATGAAATATATTTTGTTTTTAGTTGGCTCAGGAGGCGGTATAGGTCCTCCTATTGATATATATTCCTTTGGCATGTGCGCTTTGGAAATGGCTGCGCTTGAAATTCACGGATACCAGACTGATTCGAGTGGAAATGAGTTATCTTGCGGAGCTGTCACAGAGGAGAATATTGATAAAACTATCGAATCATTGGAAGAAGACTCGTTAAAGGATTTTATTCGTAAATGTTTATCGTACAATCCATCTGTTCGACCTACGGCTCGTCAATTACTATTTCATCCGCTTCTCTTCGAAGTCCATTCTCTCAAGTTGCTAGCTGCCCATGCATTGGTTCAGCATTCGCCTCCTACCGGTAAGCATAATCTCAGAAGGCTGCTCGATCATCTATTTTTACTCGATTGTAGTTCGCTAAGATGATATGAAAGAGTCGAATGATGCAAATACGAAAGTAAAGGGTTTCGTTTTCGTTCAACTTTATTTTTCAAGTCGAAATTTTGAACTAAAAATAGAGCTGTTGAAAACCGTTTACGAATGGCAGTGTTCCATGTTCGTCTCAATTGAGCAATATGACTTCTCGAATGGTAAAATCTTCTATCTGCTTGGCTGAAAGTATAAGAAGGTCAATAAAAGGTCTAGCTTCGAATAATTAACGCTTAAACGAGATTCGGTGTAATTTGAGTCGTATCCATTCCTGTTTTATTTGTAATTTCGTCAATTGCGAGTTCCTCGTTTATTTTCGAGGGTGTTTTACGATTGTAATACGCGGTATTTCACACTCGTACGGCTTCTTTTAACCTTGTGCATGTTTAAATTATCATATTCGAGTGGTGATTCATTCTACATGCGATTTCTTTGTAGCGAATCTTTCGGAAATAATTACCGAAAGGATGCAAAAATGGTGTTCAGATTCTGATAACGTGTTAGCTGTGATGATCCATGATGAGGAGACCAACGGTACTCCTGACACAATCGTTTCCATTGCCGAATTACCTGTGCCTGAAAAATTGGAGAAATTCGTCGAAGACGTCAAGTAAGTAAATTTTTCATCGAGATAAAATTGTACTCGTTAAAGATAGACCAATTTCCAAGCCTTTATGCAATTATTTATCTTTGTAGAAATGGAGTATATCCTTTGACAGCTCACGATACCGGTGGAAATAATCCCATTCCTGTGGCTACTTCTTCGACTCCGGATTCGCGTACCTTGTCACCGGAACGTAGTAATCATAAAAACGCACCGGTCGAAACGCAGAATACGAACAATCCCACCTTGCCGGACAGAGAGACTAGAAAAGTGATCAATATGATGTGTAACGTTAAACCTAAGGAAACAAATGGAGAGACTGAATTTGCTGTAAGATTTGGCTTATTACAGGAAAATTGGATCATAAAAATGAGGCAAATTACATTTTGAGCCATCATAAGTTTTATGACGTTAAAGTGTTCCTTTCGGTGTCCTGATTAACTAGCATCTCCCCTGAAACGCGGGCCCTAAGTGACCCCCTCGTTTGTTTTTCGCCTATAACTCTTCAAATATGCGCTCAAACAAAAAAATGATTCAAACTAATATTAAAGTATATTAAATTTACAACAAAAAAGGTCATATTCATTTTTTTCGAAAAGTGAACGGGTGGCGCAAAAACACGTGTTAAAATATACAGGGTGAAAAAAAATGAAAATTTCCCCCTTCCCCGAATAGGTACTCATATAAACGTGTAAATTTCCTGCAAAACCGCTTCATTACTTTTTTTCAACAGGTTAACGAGTGGCGCAAAAACGCCTGTTACCATATACATACATATGTGGTGTCCCAAAAATTTAAAATTTTGCATAAATCTGCAAATGCCGCGCATTTCAAAGGACAACTATAAGTATATGACTAATGAACCATAAAGAAGCTCTCAAACCATCCCCTCCCCCGATGTGGACCCCTCAGCCCCCTACCAGTTTTCACTTATTAGGTCATAACTTTTCAACCATGCGTCGAATTGAAAAAATGTTTGAACAAAAATTGAAGTATGTTAAATTTACAAGAAAAATAGTCATATCATATTCATTTTTTTCGAAAAGTGAACGGGTGGCGCAAAAACACGTGTTAAAATATACAGGGTGAAAAAAAATGAAAATTGCCCCCTTCCCCGAATAGGTACTCATATAAACGTTGAAATTTCCTACAAAACCGCTTCATTACTTTTTTTCTACAGGTTAACGGGTGGCGCAAAAACGCCTGTTACCATATACATACATATGCGGTGTCCCAAAAAATTAAAACCTTGCATAAATCTGCAAATGCCGCGCATTTCAAAAAGCAACTATAAGTACATGACTGAAGCCCTCGAACCATCCCCTCCCCCAATGTGGACCCCTCAGCCACTTACCAGTTTTCACTTATTAGGTCATAACTTTTCAACCATGCGTCGAATTGTAAAAATGTTTGAACAAAAATTGAAGTATGTTAAATTTACAAGAAAAATAGTCATATTCATGTTTTTCGAAAAGTGAACGGGTGGCGCAAAAACAACCATCAAAATACTTTTTTGGACACGGCATATATTTTGACGGTTGTTTTTGCGCCACCCGTTCACTTTTCGAAAAAAATAAATATGACCTTTTTTGTTGCAAATTTAATATACTTTAATTTTAGTCGTATTCATTTTTTTGTTTAAACGCATATTTGAAGAGTTATAAACGAAAAACAATGAGGGTGTCACTTTGGGTCCACTTTTGGGGAAGATGCCGATGAGTAAGGTTCGGGGACTTTTTGGTAGCTAATCAGGACACCGAAAGGAACATTTTAACGTCATAAATTTTATGATGGCTCGCAATGGGATTTCATTTCCTTATTTTCCTGTGTTATTATTTCAACTGCCATGTTTTATACATAAAAAGAATCTAAAAATCTCATCGAATATTTTTTTTAGATGACAATTTTACTCCGAATGGAGGATAAAATGAATCGACAATTGACCTGTACGTTGTCGGAAATCGATACCGCGGATACTTTGGTCCAGGAACTCATTTATTACGGATTTATCAACGATGTACGTAACATAATTCTGATATTTTGTTGTGCCATGTTATTCCGTCGTTAACTGAAGAATTCTTTTGTAGACTGATAAAGACCGAGTATCGTTATTAATAGAAGAAACGCTTAAAGGATATTCCACTTCCGGTGAACGTGAAGAAACCGAAGAAGAACTCGAATCAGAACGAGTAGCGTCGTTAACAGCCGCCTCTTCATCGTCGAGTACTCCTTCTTCGGTGGCTTCTTCTTCAATTCTGGTCTCAGAAAGTGCCGCAGTTACGTCAATTGGTTAATAAGTCTGATTTTTTGGCGAAGGCTTAGGGTGCGAATTTTTTTACATAACACGATAGCTTGCAGACATGTTTCGTACTAGGGATGTCTTCCTGCTGTCTTTATTGAGATGAACTTATCTAGTCACAAGATGTATGCTGTTTCCACTTGCTTTGAAAACGTGTGTGCCTTCCCTCCCATTCGTGTTATTTACTACTTTTTTTTTTGTTTTTTCCAAAAAACTATACTCGACCAACAGTGATTTTTTTTTTAAATAGATGGTCCGATATTTTGTAAATGCTGCTCAGGGCGGGAGAATGTATCATCGATGTATAGTGATCATCGTATTACGAATAAATATTTTTTATTTATTTTTCTTTTCATGTAAACCTTAAGCGTTTAACATAGAATGTTATTTTAATATTTTACGGCTGTTATGGTTGATTTTTTTTATAAACAGTTAAGTCTTTCATTGCTTTAATTTTAACGCTACGTGAATAAACGGATTTTTATAAAAATTTTAATTTGTTTGCGACTACCAAGGTAGTTGTTTTCCGTCGTAGCTGTAAAATAAACCGCTCTTATCGGGAGTTAACGATTCGATGAATTTGATTATATCGGGAACTGCCGCGTCGACACTGAGAGGAGCTTGTGGACCGCCCATGCTGGTTTTCAACCATCCCGGATGCATGCTGACGACTATTATGTTGTTGTCTTTCAAATCGCAACTCATTGATCTGGTTGCTGCATTTAGAGCTGTCTGTTGATAAAAAAAAATTGATGAAATTGAGTTTGGGAGACGATACTATGATTAAAGAGAAAAAAGGTCATTACTTTGCTAACTCTGTAAGGATAGTATCCACCGTTGGTATTTTGCTGTATGGATCCGAGTATTGAGGAAACGTTGATGATGATTCCTCCAGCCAGAGAATCGCTTTTTTTAATCAGCGGAGCGATTGCCTAATTAAAAAGGTTACTTTATTGATGGATTCTGCGCATGAAAGAAAATCAAATTTATTTACTTTGGAAACGAGTATTGGAGCTATTGTATTGACTTTTAGGTTTTCTTCGAGATCTGATCGTTTCACCATACCGAGTCTACAGTACTTTGAAGATACACCGGCGTTATTTATTAAGACATTTAACCCATCGGATCCCACATGTGATTTTACTTCTGACGCTATACTTTTTATATCCGCATCGTTCGTTATATCTGAAAATGCGTATGATAGGCTAAAAATTAGAAGTTTGTTTCATGTATACTAAATATGAAAGATGATTTTTAGTAGAATTAGGTAAGATTTTCATACCTGCTTTGAGAATTTTTACTTGAGAATGTTTGTTTGAGATATCTTGTAATTCCTGTTACAAAATTTACAAGTTTTAAATTAGTATGTATTGGTAGATACTACATACGATATAAGTTGAGTAAAAAGCAATGTTAAGTAGTGTGTTGAAGTGCGAATTTCAAGTTGAAAGGAGCACTTTTATGATAGAGTATTTCTGAAAAATCATGAAAGTGGACGAAAGCGTAAAAAATTTCAATATTTTCAAATCTTTGATAGTTTTTTTTTTTCATTTTGTATGAACAAAATTTACAGAAGCACTTTCACCTTTGTAGTCGTAGCGGTTAGCCCGGAACAGCTTTTTTTTTTGAACACGGGTTGACCTGCGGTTTTTCTTTTAGAATGAACCAAAAGAAAATTTTAGGAAA
>FIZU01030806.1:0-22672 GCA_900064475.1 Pseudococcus longispinus
CTCAAATTTGAGCCAAATTTTCGAAATTTAACCAATTTTGAAAATCGATTGATTTGACATTTGCTTTATCGAAAACTTGATTTAAAAAGCACCAATTTCTTTCTTTCTTTCTTTCTTTCAGTCGAAGTTGAGAAAAATTGCATTTTGAATTCAAAAACTGAGGTTTAACATAGGAAATTTTCGTTTTTCAGCTCTCTCAATTGTGAATTTGGTTAAAAATGGAAACGTCGAATTGTTGAAATGAAATACCTAGATTGGCAGAAAAAAGAAAATCGATTTCAAATCATGAGAAATTCCAAAAAGTTGTAGTGATGTGAAATAAATTAAATTTTTTAGACCCCCCCCCCCTCATATGGGCGAATTTTTCGAAACAAGTTGGTCAAATTGTTGCAAAATTGACAGATTTTTGAATACATTTTGCCAATTTACCCAATAAATGGGTAAATCTGTTCAATTTGGTATAAATGATGACATTTGAGCCAAATTTTCGAATTTTTAACCATTTTTCCAAAAATTAAGTGGCAGAAAACACCTAAAACCAAGAAAAATCTCAAATTTGATCAAATTTTCTGGAATTTGACAAATTTTGAAAATCGATTGATTTTACATTTGCTTTATCGAAAACTTGATTTAAAAAAGCATCAATTTCTTTCTTTCAGTCAAAACTTTTTTTCCAAAAAATTTTCCTCTCTTATTCACCACGAATCGGAGGAAGACCGAAGACCTCGCTCCCGGTTCCTCTTCAAGGCAATCGATACCCAAATTCGTCATTTTCCCCAAAAATATTACTCTGAAAATTTCTCAAATCCACTATTCATTTCGCTCGCACACTTTTCGCAGATGAGTCAGTGACTTTTATGACCTTTCGCGAACCTATACATTATTACGAGTCCATGTACTCGACTATTCTTTCACCTCGACAAACTTTCTTTGCAAAAAGCTCCAACCCACAGGCGGTAATCACACCATCGTCTAAGGTCACCCTTTGTGTATTTGTACTTTGAAAGAAACACGATTTAAAAAGACCCTAAAAGTGAAAATCCACGTTATTATAGATACATCTACATACGTTATCCGCCAACATATTCGTAAAATGGTAATTTTCGTTATCGCCAACTGGTCGTCGTCTTCCACACAAACACACTCGCAGACAAGCCAACAGCACATTGCTGCATACAACAAAAAATATGTATATAAAATATGTATATGTAGTAGCTCTAGCAGTTATTATTATTTCAACGCAAATCGAGATAGTATTCGGTATTGTTATCATTGGAAAATGTTACGAATACGAGTTGTAGTTGTACTCGTTATCAGCGAATAAACAAACTCGTATAATATATAAAACGATAAGCCTACGATGTAGTTGATCGAGTCAAAGAGAGTATTGTCGCGAGTTAATCGCCTTTATCTCGATTTCCTCTTTCTCTATATAGGTTCTCTTGCTTACGACGCGATTACTCGTACACACTCTACACAAATAAGTAAATAAATTACTTCATGTAGTCTTCACTTCGCCCGTACACAATACACACACACAGCCGATTAAAAATAGCCATTACACAACATCCATTGTTTTACAAACATTCGTAGTAGTGAATAGGAACCTATTCCATGCTAAAAAAAAATAATCGCTTCGATTGTACATATACAATACGCGTAAGAGCACGATCATTTTCCGCGCTGTACTGCTGACCAAGTCATTTTCAAGGTCACTATTGCAGGTCAGGTGTGCCATATCGTACTTAAATACCTATAACGAAATACCAATAAAAATTGTCACTCACCCGGCCAAATTTGTCACGTTTTTCATCGTCGTTACAACCATTCCAAGTTCGCTGGGTCCTTGAAGTTTTCACCAAAATTTATACCTTTTGATTTTTTTCGGTGTACTTCAAAAACACATTGCGAGCTTTTGTAATATCGTCGTATCGTACTCGTTGTGGAAAAAAAATGTAATTTATGCCACTCGACTGTGGCTTTTTTTTGCCGCTTTTTTGGCTGACTCATGCTCGAATTCTACGTACTGATAACCAACACCTATAAAAAAAAGCAAAAAAATCAAAAGAATTAGTCTAATATTAGATATTCGTAAATGTATGCATTTCACTTAAGCACATAATGGTGAAACGAATCATATAGCTGAGTAGATATTACAGAAAAAACTTTCAAGTTCAACAACCGCTAGTTCGCCACGCCATGCCAGGCGGTTCAATAGTCAAACTTTCAGCAGTACTAAATTTATCGCGTGTTCGTTGACTCCCCGGACAAACACGACATTGCCAATGGCTTGAAAATTAGACGAAAAAAATTGGCTGCTTTAATTTGCAGCTCTTAATGGCAACAAAAGCTAAAAAAAGGTTCTTTCGCCATCGACTACGGCAACGTTACGTTTTGCAAAGGTACTTTTCTTTTTGTTCGCCAGCCTGAAAAGTGGAAAAAATGAAATTCTTTCAATTTTCCCTCGAGCAACGCTCTCCCTTGCCCGTTTTTCGCGGGTCATCTCCCCGAATATTAATTTTAAAACGAGAGAAAAAAGATAAAACTGGAGTTTTTCGACACCACACGCAAAGGCGAACTTACAACAGCTCGGATCAACGCACCGCGAAGATGGGTTTCCAAAATGTGTGGCGTTTGTATTAGATAAACGTCTCCCCAACGTTTATTAAGTAATAAAAAATAAGAAAAAGGCGTAAAAAACATCCCCTTTCGAGAGATTGTAACGTTATAAGTGAATTTCCTTTGTAGAAATTTCATTAAAATTAAGTATTTCATTAAGAAACCTCGCGATAATGGGTAAAAAAATCACTCGAGTGTTCTCCGACCGTTTCATATTTCAAGGTATATTTTTAAAGTTGCCGAGTTCTTTTGTTCTTTGGTTTCGAAATCAAACATCGAAATATTTTGGAACGAAAATGAGGTTTAAGGGCAGCTCATGTTACAAAATATCAAAAAGACATCTCGATTTGGTAATCGAATACACCAACTTTTTCAATTTTCTAATAAATGAAATTCCCAAAATTGAGATTTCCAAAATTTACCAAAAATCGAAAAATGAATTTCAGTTGAAGCAGGACCGAAGTGGGGAAGTAGGCAATTTGCCTCAACAATGGCAAAATTCAGAAAAATTACGACTTAGTTGGAAAATTTGCAAAAATAACGAAATAACTTTTCATTTTAATAAAGGAAAATTTTGAATTTTGAGCCAAAAAAAGAGAAAATCTGAGTTGGAAGTTTTCAAATTTTGTTATGAATCTTTAGATGGTCACTCGATGCAAACCACAGGTCTCGTGTCATTTTTGGCACGACGTTCGTTAATGCGTAGGATGAAAAATTGAAATTTCAACCTCCTGCCCTAGTATTGTTACACAGGGTTGTCTATTTATAAGGTCGATAGAGTCGAAAATGAACATAAAACCACGTTGACTGCAAAAATCTCGAAAACATAGCTGCCTAGAAAAAAACCAATAGCTTTTGGGAGAAAGAGAATTTCAAGCTCTACTATTTTCATCCCTCGCATTTTTCTCGTAGCACCCTTAGTTTGGCCAGAAAATCCATATTTATGAAAAATTTACGAAGTCGAAAAATGAAACAACTTTGACTCCAAATATCTCGAAAATTAAGCCCTTTTGGAAAAAAACTGATAGCTCGTCGAAGAAAGAAAATTTCAAGCTCTACAATTTTCATTCCTCGCATTTTTCTCGTAGCACCCTTAGTTTGGGCAGAAAATCCATATTTTAGAGAAAGGTTTTAAAATTGAAGAAAAAACTTCAATTTCAAAACCTTTCTCTAAAATATGGATTTTCTGGCCAAACTAAGGGTGCTACGTAAAAAATGCAAGGGATGAAAATTGTAGAGCATGAAATTTTCTTTCTCTGTGTAGCTATTAGATTTTTTCTAGGAGGCTTGGTTTCCAAGATTTTTGCAGTCAAAGAGTGTTTTTCTTTTTTCTCCTCAAATTATCGACTCTTTAATTGTATTCAGCTCGACGAGCTTCTGTGCCTCTTATTTCAACATAGAGGCTGAAATTTGGTAAAAACAAGAGAAATCTTGAAGATGACTCGGTCTTTCGTCTGTCACAATCCCTCTCCCACATTACTCAAATCAGTGATGCTTCAGCAAACACGAAAAATTCGCTGAGTGAAAAAATGCTCAAAAATTCAATTACGATGTTACGTAAAAACGAAAACGTAAAATTTAAGCCTGACGATAAATCATACGATTAACCTATATTTCAAATTAGAACTTGATCTGTTCGAGTATATTCAAGGTTTTCGGGCCAGCTCGATGGTCTTTGGGAAGGGGGAGTGAAGAAGAGCGGAAGCGGGATCGAACAAAGAAACGAGTTGAAATTGAAATAACCGCATATGTACACAACGTAATCGCGAATCGAACGTCAGATTATTGCATTAATAAATCAATTTATGCAACGAATTCGCGACACACGCACACGTACGCGCGACGATGCGACTGCGACGTCGAAGAAGAAGGAAAACAAATGAAAAACCCGCATAAGAGTACACGAGGTATAGAGAATTGAAAAATAAAAATAAAAAACCGCGAGTGCGGCTGCGGCTGCGACTGCGACATCTGGGCAATGGCAAATAAGTTGAATTTTTTTTCCTGTTTACCGCGAGAACAGAGCTATTTGTGTGTACCGAGCGAGCAATTAATATGCACAAAAGTGACCAGCATTAAACATTTATAAGACGTACTTCCTTCTCTCTGCCCGATACCGAGTCACTTCGATGTACGAGCTACACGCTATAAAATTCACCACGCTATGTACTCGTCGCGATAACAATTCCAAATCGCGTAGACTGGACGACGTGTTGCTCAGGTATTCTCTTTCAAGTTTCCAATCTCCGACCATAAGCGACGAGCTTTTATCGGCGAGCTTTGGAATCTATTAGGTCTCGCCGTTCGATCGATAAATAAAAAAAGAAAGAAAACGCTAAACCGGAAACATTCTACAAGGCGAGAGCTTTTCAATACACAACGCAGCGAAATTTGCAACAGGCAAAGGCTCGTGATCAGCGCGTGACACGAATTTAAATATTTCGCAGAAATTTTTTTCCCAACGATCGTAAAAAAAACGCCTTTGCTCTGTACGCGATTACGATAACGCGATCTCAACCTTTTTCTCTCTCTTTATGTTTTTTATATTTTAAATTTAGACCTGAAATTTGATCCACCAACAAATTATGTTCATATACGCGATAAAATAGACGCGTTATCGCCGCATAATAAATATTAAAATGCATAAATATACGGTACCAGGATTTCAATTTTTTCCCTCCCATCTCTCGTCTCTCCTCCTATCAGCCGTGGCGATGTACAGCGAAAAAAAAAACAAACACCATTACTCATGTACATTAGTCACGTAACTCGATATCGCCTCGCCGCGCTGACTCGTATCACCGAAGCTGATTTTTTTCACAATTTTTTTTTTCTTCATCGTCAATACTGAACGACGACCTTCTCGAATGCTGTAAAATGTCGTTATTTAGCTCGATGTTTATCGCCGCTGCAGTCTCGTCCAATTACTTCGGAATCGCAACCGATATCGATAATGAGAAAACATTTGGCTTTAGAAAAAAAAATTCACACCCCGCCCCATTTCTCTCGGTTTCTGCGTCCCGAGCAATGCCAACCATATATAAACTACTTATCTATTGTTAGACGAGCCGAGAGAAAAATTCGCCATACTGGGTACAGAATAACACGTTCGTCCAACCGGTAAATAATCAGCGAAGGAAAAAAATACACGAAACCGTTCGACGAATAAAAAAAAATAGAGTAATAACCGTTGTTTTAACACGCCGATCATGATCGATATAAGTTTTTTCTACGAATAAGTATGCGTAATTCTAATCCAACGAAAAATATCCGCATATTGTGTAGAAATTTTCAATCACGTTGCCGGTAGACCAGAGTAAATGTTCATTTCAGCACGTGTGATTAATCAGTAGACTTGTTTGGAAGGAAAGGCTGTAAAACAGGTTGAATTTTCACAAATTCTTCTCTCCTCAAACTAACTTTCCAAAAATTGCAAATTGCAATCGAGCTAACTTCATTTTGATGTCAAAATGAAGGAGGGTTGGGAGGGACGGTGTTGTTTGCTTCCTTATGATCTCATAATTGCATTTTTAGTCGAAAAAATCCGGTTTAAGTCGTAAAATCTGCGAAGGTAATGCCATTTTTAAAGCAAAATTTAGAAAAATTGAAAAAATTTCATCTGAGTTGATTTATGTAATAATGACTAATTAGATCGAAAAAAGATTTCCATACTACCCATAAAACTATAAAATATAGGATATGCTTTTGCTCATTAAATTTTTTAGACCATAAATTGTAATATTTGAAATTTTCTTGAAATTTTCCGAGTCCAAAAAAGTCTGACAAAATGTCAAAAAGTTGCCGTGATCTCTGAAATTTTCCAAGTTCAAAAAAGTCAGACAATATATCTTGAAGTGATCGTAACGAATTTTCGTGAGCGAATTTCGTGATGGAATTTTTTTGAAAAATTTTCAAAATCCAGTTTCAAGTAAGTACAAAAAATTGGTAGAAATTTGAAAATTTTTCCAAATTCAAAAAAGTCTTACAAAATGTCTAAAAGTCAACATTAGGTGACATGCTGTCTGACAAAATGTCTGATTTGAACCCATTAAATTGAAATTTTCCAAGTTCAAAAATTCATTTGAGTTTTTGAAAATTTTCTAAGTCCAAAAAAGTCTGGCGAAAAGTCTGAAAGTCAACATAATATCTGAAATTTTCCAAATTCAAGGAGTCTGCCTGACAAAAAATTGGAAAGTTACCTTGATTTCTAAAATTTTCCTAGTTCAAAATTATTTGTCTGGCAAAATGTCTAAAAGTCATCTCGGAAATTTTTCTTTTCAAGACCAAAAAATTAATGAAAATCTGAAAAATTTTCCAAGTCAAAAGAATACTGACAACAAAGCTAAAAGTCAATTTTCTAAGTTCAAAAATTGTTTGTCTGATGAAATGTCTAAAAGTTTCATCATTATCTCTGGAAACAAGTTCAAAAAGTCAGTGGAAATCTGAAAATTTTTTCAAGTCCAAAAAAGTCTGACAAATTGTCTAAAAGTCATCGTTGGAGAATTTCGTGACGGAATTTTGACAGGATTTTCGCGGAATTATCCATAGTAAAAGCATATTCTATGCTAAAATGACTAATAATGAATTAATGACTCATTTTTTCCCAAAAAATATGAAAAATGACTAATTTTTGAGCCGGAAGTACAATTTGTTGGAGTATAGTATTCTAAGTATACGTATTTTGTAAAAAAAAAAAATGAACAAAAATTTTGTGACAATTTTATGAAGCGAAAGTTGTCACTTTTTGGTAACATCTGTAAAATACTTTTTTTAAATGACTTTCGTTGACTTTTGTCAAAAAAAAAATTTTCAAAACTTTTCATAAGACGTGGTTTTTGACCATTTTTTCAAGAAAATTGTATTTGAACGGAATTTCGGGGCAATTAAACAGAATTTAAGTGAAATTGACCCAGAACCAAAGTTTGAAGAACTTTATTTCAAAAAGTACCTATGTTTGAACAATTTCAACTAAAATTTGAAAAAATTGTTCGAGCAGAACTTCAAAAAGAAAATTTGAAAAAGGTTTCTCATGAAATTGTGTTTGCACGAAATTTTGGAAAAATTGACGAAACCAAATTTTGAAAAATTGACGAAACCAAATTTTGAAAAATTCCGATTTTGAACGAAATTTCATTTGTGTTCAAGTAACAAAGTTGTAAAAATCTTCAGAAAATTTTATCTACATAGTTGAATATTTATTTTTTTAATCAAAAATTTAAGTATGTAAAAAAGCCAAAAGGTCGAAAATAATGATAATAATGAATAAAGAGTGAAAAGAGCTTTGATACTTGAAATAGAAATATTTCAACTCCCCCCCCCCCGTTGTGTATTCAATATTTTAATATTCGTCTCTGTTTTATTTGTTGGGAAAATTTGCCAAATTCGACCAGATGAAAATTCTACCCATTTGGCTATCATTTTCTCATTGAAATCCTGTAAAAACAAATTTCCTAACGAAGTATTATTTTCCTCCAAAAATTGCAATTTTTAATTTAATTATTCTTGCTAAGGTCTTTTTTCTGCAGGAATTCTAAAATTTTTCTTATTCTGAAATTCAGTAGGAAAATTTCGATTTTTCTCAAAATTGCAATTTTTTGTACGTGTTTTCGTATAATTACTTGACCGAAATTTAGCAAAAAATTCTTCAATTTACCATCTAGAATTTTAAGGTTTTTAGTGGGCAAAATCGTAACTTCATTCGGCAAATCCCAACATCCACGCACCCTCACTAAAATCAAGCCGCTAGGCCACTGCCTCCCCCCTCCTGTTCCAAAATTTTGATGGAAAAGCATTGAGCAGTGGTAGGGAAAAAATCTGAAAATGGAATTTTACTCGCCCAGCCCAGCGCATTCATAATCGATTTTATCATCTTTGAAATTTTTGCAATCCGGATGGTCACCTTGCCCCCCCCCCCCCTTGAAAAAATACATCCTAAAAAGTTGGTAAATATCATGCTATAAAAAATGATCAGCCACCATCTCCCTTCAATAAATTGAAATCTCTTAATATAATTTCCTTTTGAAAATCGTAAAATTCTTGGAAAAATTAACAGCGAATGAGAAATAGAGCATCATAGCAATACGAGAGTATCATCACGCAGCAGGTTAATTAAGTTCGCTATAATTTTGATGCTATTACTAGTATAATACTTCATTCCCTCCGCTAATTACAATATCCATTATTATGCATTACACATCATCAATAATTTACCTTAAAACAACAGGTATCGAAGATTTATTGACGTTATCACTTCATTAGTCATTGAAAAGCAATGGACCATCCCTGTTTGCTCGATTAAAAATAAAATAAAAAAATATACCACATTTCTAACCACTTCAACGACAACATTGATTACCACTCTTCGCGATAATTACCAAAAATTACCGTCAATTCGAACAATTAAACAAATAATATTTTCAACGAAATAAAAAAAATCGATATGAAATCAACCATTAAATACCCAATGACGTAAAAATTTTGGCAACGTACGCTACAATCTCCCCCCCTCAACCTTCCTAAAAAAAACTCCAACAACTTCAATGAATTTTTTTTCACATTTATCTTCCAGAGTCATATTTTTTCTTTACATTAAAAATTGTTCAACTCGTTTTACTCTTTGCCTCTTCAAAATCGCCAACTCGAGAAGAGTAGTCTCCTAAACTACAAATTTCTCTAGCAAATTATACAAATTCGAAAAATTCTCTCCTTGGCACCGAATCAAATTACGCAACGGGCCAACACACTAACCACGTTTTTATATCCTAGTTCGTAATTTTTTTATGTACTCGGCCGCGGGGATTCCCTCTTTTATAAGCACGCCAGCTTCGGGGGGAAAAAAGAGGAAAAAAAAATCATAGTCGAGGAAAAAAAATCACCTGATTCTGACGCAAGTGTACTTGTAATGGTGCGCGTCATTCGACAAACACATACTAGGGAAGCTGGCACGAAAGAAAGAAAATTTCGTACAAAATAATACACGAGTAGGTATATACGTAGACGTACGTAAGAACTATACGAAGGCGCGATAACGATCGTTGTCGTCTTCGTTTGCTGGCAAAAACATCGTACGATATTTTCCCGCGATATGTGGTAAATTTTCACTTTCAAATTGAAGCCTGCGTATATGTGCGATATCGTATATAATCGCGCCTTCTCTAACGTCCGAATGTCTCGTCGAATTAAAATCAACGTGTTTACGAGTTTACATTGTATGTAGGCTAGTTGAAGGTAGGTAGGTATCTATATCTATATACCTACTGTACTCGTATGTACGGGGCGAATTTTTAAATAAATAAAAACAAGGTAATTTAAACGAACGACGATAATAAAATTACGCCTTGGTACTCGACCAATAATATTTTCGTGTATCGAGTGTTGTTTTTTTCTCTCTGTTGTTCTGTGTGCTGCTTGAGAGAAGGAATTAAAAAAATACACATGCGATCCGATATACACGTTATTTATATCGGTAAAAAGTGACGGACTCGTCGAGCAAGGTGAAAAATAACACAAAAAATATCGAAACGAGCTTCTGGGCTTTCTTTCAGCCGAATTTTCCCAGTTGAGAAGTCGAGTTGGAAAATTAGCGCGTGAAAAATCAAATTTTAGGTACTTTTCGATTTTTCAGACAAATTTTCAGCTCGAGTAGATTTGTTTGGATGGGTGAATCGAACTTTTTCGAGATTGGCGAGAGGGAGGAGGTTTAAAATTTTTATTTAAATATCATCATACTCCGCTATGTTGAATTAATGCTCATGAACTTTTGTAACATACAATTCCAAAAATTGGTAAAAAAATTATCGACAAAAATTCTATATCAATCATTTTTTGCCCAACGAAATTACAGGGGCGAACCAAAGTTGGCATTGTAGGGAGGGGGGGGTGTCCAAAACTGGAAATTGACTGATGGAATTTTTCGACTTAAAACAACATATTTTCCTAACTTTTCTTATAGATTTTAAGATGAATAATGGACCAATTTCGATCATTTTTTTCAAAATGTTTCTTTTGACGTCTAAATGTGTCATCATTTCATCAGACATCAAGGTTTAAAATTTTTCAACTTAGGGATCAAAAAAAAATCAAAATTTTGTTTTTTAAACTTTTTGACATTTCCTCAATTTTTTCTGAAATTTTTTTTAAATGTGAGAATATTAATTAGAAAATTTATAGGAAACCCTTTAAAAAAATTTGGGACAGTTTTTCAACCTTTCTCAATGGATCAATTTCGACTATTTTTTTCGAGATATTTTTTTGACTTCTAAAAGTATCATGAAACATCGAGGCTCAAAAATTTTCTGTTTTGGGACCAAAACAAAACAAAAATTTTGTCATTTTCTGAACATTATTGACCATTGGCATATTTTTCAACTTTCAGTTCGCCAACCTCTCCTAATAGATCGATTTCGAACCTTTTTTTTTTAAAGCATTTTTCTTTTGACGAATAAACATATCATCAAGAATCAAGAAGGTCCAAAAATTTTCAAATTGGAGCTGAAGATAAGAAAACTTTGTCTTTTTTAAAAACCTTTTTGAAATTTTTACAACTTTTTTGGAAGTAAAAAAGGTTGGCAGTTTGCCAGGACCTCCAAATAGAATGATTTTGACCTTTTTTCAAAATGTTTTTTTTCTACTCCTAGATGTGTCATTAATCATCGAGGTCCTATAATTCTCAATTTTGTGACCGAAAAAAAATCAAAATTTCGTTATTTTATCAACTTTTTTAAGAAAAAATTTTCAAATTTGGGATAAAAATATAAAAATTTTGTAATTTATCAACTTTTTTGGACTATAGTTTCAAATTTGAGACAGAAAAAATCAAAATTCCGTCATTTTCTGAGCATTTTTCACATTTTTTTTAACTTTTTATTCGCCAGTCTCTCTAAATAGATCAATTTCGACTATTTTTTTCTCCCAAACTTCTTTTGAAGAGTGGATATATCATCAAACATCAATAAGGTACAACAACTTTCAAATTGGAGACAGAAGAAATCAAAATTTTATCATTTTTTTAAAACTTTTGACATTTTTCCAACTTTTTTGAAAATAAGAAATTGTCGACAATTCGCAAGCCTCTTCCAATAGAATGATTTTGCCCATTTTTTTCAAAAACGTTTCATTTTACACGTAGATATGTCATCGCCCAGCAAGATCCCTCAAATTAGAACCAGCCAATACCCCTACCCCTCCTCCAATTAATTCCACATCCCAAAATACGAATTTTCTAAACATATATGAATTTAGGAACAAGAACACGATTTCAAAGCTGAAAAACTGAAACCACGACACATGCCAATACCCGAACAAATTTCGACCAAGAAAATCCGTCTAAAAAATTCTAACGGGAGAAATTAAGCGCTCAAACGCGTACGTTCGCGTCTCTAAATTCGGTCGTAAATTACCCGAACGTCAATCTGCAGGTTGCTAGTTGATTTGAAACGAAAAAATTACCTTTTAAAAATAGGTAGCAACAAAACGTCGCATACATTACCCCTTGAAATTTTTACGATTACGAACCGCGCTGGCGTCGACACCGCTGCATCCGCCACCCCCTTTCTCCCCATCGCATGCATTCGCGGGCCACAGATAATAGAAAAAACAATTCTCAATATGACTCATTTGCGATGAAATTTAACCGTGAAAAACTCGTTGCTACCTTCTTTGCGCATTGCACTTCGCGCGCGAACACGTAATAAATTTTCGCGCAATTTAAATATTTTTTCAACGAGCTGTTTTATTAAACACCCGGAGAAATAGTCGGCCAGGGATTCGTAAAGTTGCGCGGTCGCAGCAGCGACGAGCCGATTAAACTTTTAAAATTTTCATATTCCGAACCCCCCTCTCTCTCTTGAGGGCCTCCTGCGAAGAACTTTAGTCTCGCAACGTATTCCCTAGTCGTTAAACCCGATTACAGCTTCGTTTACTTTTCAAATTACACAAATACGACGAGCGCTTCGGGGGGTTTGAAAATTTAATTAACGAATTCATTCGCCTGTCTAATGAAAAAAATTAAAGATTTTTTTCCTCCGAAAAAAAAGAGAAACTTTATATTTGCGCCAGGGCTAATTAAATTATTATCGTGTCATTTAGAAGGAGGAGAACGGGGTGAAGTTCAACGACTCCAGGGACCACACAGTTTTTAAGCACGAGGGGAGAAAATTTACGCCAAAGTTTTTCAATTAGAGAGTTCAGTTATAATGATTTTTGTAAGTTAATGTATATAAAAGAAAGACTCGATTGAAGATGATTTTTCGTAGCTGTATTTTTTTTTTGCCCTCGAAGCTCGAATACAGCGAAGCTCTTTATACCGATGCTCAAAATTAACTGGTCGAATGATAAGAAAGCCGGCCGGCCGGTACCGTGCGGTGTTAATTAATATTTACCCTCTTATCGCTCGTTCAATGAAAATTTTAAATTAGTCGAGGACGTCTGCAATATTTATACGCGATAACATTATAATACGAGTACACTGTATTAAGCCAACACATACTCGTACATAACGGATTCGTTGTATTAGCAGACACAGCCACAGCCCAGCCGGATAATATAGGTACACTCGATCTACATTGTACAAAAAGTACACGTTTGTTTGCTCGAATAATCGTCGCGTCGTCGACGAGAGCTCAGAGTTCATTGATTTTGAACGAGAGGACGGAGGGGATAGATTGGCTGAAAAAAAAATTGCCGTTGATTGTTTCCTGCGTGTAATTGGTCGCTGCCCGAGTCCCCTTTTAAATTAACCCGATCCGGCCAACGAGACAATTTCATCAATCGAGTTCCGGTTCCTTTTTAAATGGAAATTTTTTTCGAGCCACCATTACGACGAATGACGCGAGCTCGAGTGTGCTTTTCAATTCGCCAATTACAAAAGCACCTAACAAATAACACCTACTCACGTCGTCAGGTAGGTATCGTTTTTCCTCCGGCCGCGTAAAAAATTCAACGCTTTAATATTTAAAAGCCAAATTGTCTAGAGAATTTTTTTTCTCCTCTACTCGCTCGTCGTCTGCGTCGTCGTCGACGGTTATTATTCTGGGCTTATCGATTGCATATGTATACCGGTGCGTTTAGCTCAACAACGCGACTCTCTCGTTAACCTATTGCACGTATTTCGATTGAATTTTCATCGCTGGCAGAGCTCTCGCGGTACGCGAGTGTTTCCTAAACGCGTTACACACCCACATTCACCTAAACGATAACGAAAAAGTGTTAAAATTGTCGTTTAATAGCCCCGGCTACGTACTAAAATGACGGATGTTCGTTTTACGATCGAAATAATTCTAGATTCGGATTCTACGCCCTCGAGTATGCCGAAGTCGATACCCAACAAGGTCATGGTACAGTCGAACCGACAAATTTTGAAAAAATATCGCTCGAGGGCACCTGGGGGGAGGGGTTGAAAAAAATATTCAAAACAATCGCTCGACAGTTTTTTCTTACTATGGAGGACTTGAGCAACACATTTCAAAAATGTGGTACATTTGCATCTACGAAGCTCCACCACTTCGAGTTTTATGCCTGAAATTCAAAGATTAGATAACCATCAGCGACTGGAATCAGGATGGATGGCATACTTGTCCATTTGAAGGAGGTACTACAGCTTCGAAACATCCTGCATCAATTTTATTGAATATCGTGTAAAAATCGTTACAAATATGATGGAAAAATTTTTTTTTAATTGTTCAAAATGTTAAAATATCATGAAAAATATTCAGAATATTAGACAATATGCTTTAAAAGTATTCGCAATCGCAAAAAATCAGCTTAAATGTAATGAAAATTATTTTGTTTCTTTGTTTTAGGTGAGTACATATTTGGATTTTTACCATAGGAGTTATAAACTGAAGATGGGTAAGTTTTTTTTAATGATTCATGCGAGAAAATGTATGAGATTGTCGACAAATCCCCACCGCTTAAATTTTTGAGCTCAAATGCCATGATTTGAAGGTTTTTGAAACAATTATTGAAAATTTTAATCAATTTCATTCAAGAGATAATTTCGTTTAGTTTCCAATAAAGTAAGCTTTCTTGTGTTTTAATCAAAATTAAATTCATTCGTCTCAAATTTGCTGCAGGCACTATAATACAACTTTTCATTTCGAAACATATCTAACATCAAAAGTTATCTACATTGAACTTGAAGTCAAGTCACTTTTTCATGTCCTTAGCTCCTTCATTTTTATGTTAGGCAAAAAAAGATCGGAACAAAACTTGTTCAGGTATCAAAATGTAATTCATTTCCATTATTATTTTTTTTGTTTAAAATTTTCGTTCGTAACACCTTCAGTTCTAATGCTAGGCAAAATATATCAGAAGGAGTGTATGTCTTCGAGGTAATGTCAATTTTCAAGAGTAGAGTAAAAATAGGTTTTTCTTAAAGGATATTTGCCCCTTTAATTTTAAAATACGTTCATCTATGGGTTCTTCACTGCAGTACCCCATTTGAAACCTACCTACAGATGATATAGTTCCATATCTCAACTAAATCGAAGGTGATATTCCACATTACCATAATTTTGGAAAAGATTTTATTAAAATTTTCTACTTTTCAAGACCAAAAGTGCCATTTTCACCACATTTATTCCAACCTATTTGTCCTATTCGCCACAATTCAACATTACCTATTCGAAAAAACAGTTGAGAACAACGCATCGGTTGGTATTGAATAACGTGCTGCCTTGAAATCTTGAAGTATGCAAATCTATTCACCTCTAATTTTAAAACCAATACTGCCAAAAATTTTATCCTATTTTCACTCGATTTTCAAGGCTGAATAACCAGAGGAACCAGTAAGGTGCTTGTTTAGGCTACCGATTGGCGATTGACACACTTCAAAAGGGCGTAGATTTTACAGCTTTTCACAAAAGTCAAAAACAAAGTCGAGATTAAAAACACATCATATTTCATTGCCTTCGTTAAAGAAAAAACAAATATAGAATTACATCGAGATAAAATTCACTCAAAAATAAAAAAAACAACCCAACTAAAATTGCATCATACACATTTTCCTATCAATTCCATACACCTCGAAGGAAAGAAAAAAAATACACAATCTGCAAATTTTCGGATCGTTTACCGCATTAACAAGCCAATTCGCAGGTAAACATTTATACCGACACAGCGAACACGAATATTCAGAATTGGAATACTATCTCCGGTAAAATCGAATCTCTCGATATGAAACTAGAGCAGAAAAGCACGTCGAGTAGTCGAACGCGTAAAATAATGAGAAGTCACAAAAACCTCCGAACGAGAGAACTTATATTCATGAACGAATGGTTCACATCAAAGTGTTCATTTATCAGGGTGATTTGTTCACTTTTGACTGATTCCGACGGCGAGATACGTTTGTATGGTACCTTTCCTACAGAATAGGTAAAGGTATAACAATTTCATAATTCATTTTCGTTCGCTTTTATGTTTCACAAGTTCATTAAGTAATTAGAAAAAATCCAATGACAAAGGGATTCATTCCACGGAGAAATATTTCGCGATAAAACAGACACGAGGTTTATTTCACCTACAACAATTAGTCGTCGTATATCACGTATCTGCTCGTATTCGCACAACGAAAACACCAGGCCAGGCAAAAGTAAAAATAAGGTTGAATTCGAGTTCGTATACGAGTACGTATAATGGATTTAAACGTGAGATAAATCTACTAACTTATTCCGGCGTTAATAAATTAAATTATTAGGTAATTTGATTGTTTACATAAAACGATTACAACATCCCAGCGTCACGTCATACGTACAGACCAATTTGAAAACCTAATAATAGCATTTTCGACGTAATAAAACCATCGCATCGGCCAAATTTCAACTTTCATATTATTCAATCCATCTATCAAATATCACATTATTATACTCAAAACCATCAAAATATAATTACTGTTTCACGACGTTGAAAAATATTGCCAAAAACGAAAATACAGGTTGGCATTTCAAGTACAATTTGGAAATTTCCTTTTGAAATTCAAATCGAATTTCATATCTTGGTAGGCGTTGGGAAAATTTACATGATACTCGACTTTATTGCATCGCTTTTTCAACATTTTTCACTGATTTTAAATTTAATTTACCTACTCGAGGATCGAATGGAGATGGAATTTGAAATCGCCTTATATTTATACGAGCCTGAGAATCTGAATAGGCTGAGTAAAAAGGCTAAAATTTCAATCAGTTTTACCATTAGGTGTTTTATGGATCAATAGAACATAAGGCTATAAGATGTAAAGCTTTATACGTAACATAATCCCGAGCAAATATTATAGAGGAAAACATTACCAGAGAATCCAATTTACCAAAAATAGTACATACGGAGTATCTTTGGACAAGCTACGTAAGATTCCTTTGATACGTATCTCGTATGAATGCAGGATCGGATAATTTTTCAATGTGTGTGGATTATACGAGGTGTCCCTGTGTTGTTGGAGGAAATATATTTGAATTTTCAGGGATGAAAAAATAGACAATTACCCTATTTCATAAGAAAGGTTTAAAAATGCCTGACCTGAGCCATGATTATACGATAGAGAACTTCATCAAATTAGAACAAACAGTCCAACTGGGAAAAAGTGATTTAGAAATCAAATGGTTGACTTTTTTGCATATCAAAAAATTTAGTTGGCTTTTTGTACGTACAAGTCTAACATTTCAGAAAATATATATTTCGGATTTTCACATCAGCATAATGGGAAGCTGGAACCCAAAAATCCCAAACTTTTGAAGTAACTTCTGGTGAAAAAAATTGTTCACAGTTTGGTAGCGGATACTCCCCTCACTCAAAACATTCGTTTACTTTCTATGGCAAGTGGCACAATGGGGCGCTGGTGCCCCTTAAATAAGATTTTTAATCTTTGGACACTTTTGGTACAAAAATGGCTACGTATGCGTCATACAGTCAGGGGTCCAAAAAACAAATCTAAAACATAAATGGGTTCATTTCACACCCCTAAAGTTTATGAAAAATGGTTGGCATAATATGGCGCAGTTGAATTTCAAAGTTTTACCCTCCCCCTCATTAATTTCAAAAGAAAATAAATTCCCATATAATTTTCCAAAAGTTACCTTGCGACCTATCAAAATGGCTTAAAATTTCGTCAGAAATTCAAAAATCATGATCAATTTTTTTTTCGAACATTTTATAAGAATTTGGAGTCCTACATAAAAAGTTGATTTTTGGATAATATCAAAATATTACCGTGCGACCTATCAAAATGGGTTAAAATTTCGCCTGAAATTCAAAAATCACAACCAACATTTTTTTTGAACATTTTTTGAGAATTTAGAGCCCTAATGTGAGACGATTTTTGGATATAATCGAGATGCTATTGTGTGACCTATCAAAATGAAATGAAATTTCACCAGAAATTCAAAAATCAAGACCAAATATGTTTTTGAACATTACCTCAACACCTAAACCAAAACGAGACTCACGGGAGAGGGAGGGGGAGAGGGATAAAATTCACAATTTTTCAACGTTATCGAGCGACCCTGTCTCTAGTTTTTTTGAAAGGTTTAGATTGCAACACTGCTTTTCAGACTTTTATTAAGTAATTTCTTAAAAATCGTGTTGTACCTATTCGAGGATACAACTCTGCTCCGGATTTGACCTCTGAATATGGTTCAGAATTGCCAAAGTTAAAGATTTCTCGCCAAAAATTGAGAATTTTTCACATTCGCTGAAATTCCTAGGATTTTAAATTAGGATTTAATAAATTAGGATTTAATAAATTTTTCAAAAAATGGTAACGAGAATATAGAATTATTTCAAATTTTTAGCCGAATTAAAAACGAAAACTCGATCAAGGTGAGAATTTATTCAAATTAATTTACTTGACTTGTATTTTTTTTTATCTACGGAATCCATTTCTGAGGTAACTCCAACTCAAACCACTAAAAGAGTCCTTGTTAGGTGAAGGAATGAGGAGGACCAAAATCAAAATTTATCGATGTAATCGAGTGGATTCCAGAGGTTGAAAAACATACACCTGCTTCATAACTAATTGAAGATTTTCCAAAATTTTGAGTTGAGCATACTTATCCCTAGAGTTACTTTTGATTTTCCAGATAAAATGACATCAGAAATGTGCTCGAAAGGTCAAAAAAATGAAAAAAATGAAAAAAATATCCATGTTGATACTTTACTCAATAATGTCGAAAAATATTTACTTTGTAAATCCTCCTCCCCCTCCCATCTTACTAAGAAACCTTGCGGAGTTTTTTCAGTCTAAATTTCTTCGTTGGAAAAACATTTCAGAGATAAAAAATTATACCTACACATTTACATTCAAATTAAAATTTTCCAAAATTTTGAATCGAGCGTCACCCCTCCCCCCGGGGGTACATTCTACTTTTCTTGGTGAAACAGCTTCGGAAGGTAAAAAAAAAGCATTTTGATACCTTACTCGATAATGCCGAAAACTTTTGTTTTAATCCCCCCTCCCCCTACCATCTATCTACAGCATCTTGGGATTTTAATTCAAATTTACTTCATCACAAATGGATTCCAGAGGACAAAAGCATTACCTACACATTAATATTCAACTTGAAATTTTCCAAAATTTTGAGCCAAGCTTTCACCCCCACCCTCTTGGAATATCTTTTAGTTTTTTTTTGTGAAATCACGTCAGAAACAGACTCGAGAAGTCAAGAAAACTTACATTTTAATACCACACACGATAGCGTTTAAAAACTTGGAATTTTGAATTCATCCCTCCACTCCAAGAAGACATGTTTTCTGTAAAGGGTCAAAATAATCGTAGAAATGAATTCAGGGACTTCGAAACCCCGAAGTAAGACGATGTTTGGAAAAAAAATAACGAAATTGGAAGTAATAATGAGGTTTAATCTTAATGTTACAACTCAAAACAGAGAAAATTTCCAGTAGCTGAAATATCATAACTCAAAATGGTTTTTTCAAAGTTGAATATTGAAGAAACAAAAATACTTTCGAGTAAAAACAATTGTATTTTTGGAAAGTCGAGGCTTTTAGGTTTTTAAAAATGTGTTTGATCACCTGAAATGATTAAGAGATTATGCCCGAAAGATATTCGAAGTATAAAAATTTCATTAGTTGCCATTTTCCAAAAATTTATGCGAAGTCTACGAATTCTAAACACGATCCTCCGATCGCCTAAATCATTCGATAAAACGACCCACATCATTCACTCGAGCTTCTGACATTTTCGTAAAAAGAGAAAAAAAAAGTCAACATAATCGATTAATTTAAAAATTCGTGCCAACATTTTCATTGGCATGCTTACGAACGAATAACGAAGATTAGAGCTAAACGACGAAATAAATATACTTAATTAAATCAGTGTCGAGTTTAATATGCAGAACAGCGAATCACTTTTCAGTGAAACTTTTATTAATCGTAGCGCCGCACAATGAAGTCGAGTTGGAAGTAGAAAAAAAACGGTCGTTGCGAATTCACATTTCGCAACCTAAGGGCCTGAGTTAATTTCAAAAATATTTATAAAAGTTACCTTAGCGCCGAGGTACCTATTTAGCGTTGATTTTGCCTTGTCGCGTTACAAGGTTTGAATTTTAATCGCGAATTCTTCGGTAAATTGCGTCTCGAAAAACGTAGGTACTCTCGCTAGGAGTATACGGCGCATAGGGCGACGATAAACTTTCCATTAGCCATTTTCTCTTCTTCTCTAGCCAGTCTTTGTTCATTAACTAATTAAATTCTTTCATAGGTTTCAACTTGTACTAATTTTTAAATACCCTGCCTTCGAAAAAAAAAGAACCTCGAATATTTCGTCAAAGTTTTCGTTTTTTTTCCACCTTCTTGTTCTTCTCGCTTGAAAAGAGCCAAAAACACGAACTATATTGAAGAGGAAAAAAGAAATCCCTTTTGTGATCGTTTTAAAACTCCGATGAAGCAAATCTTTTTTCTACTTGTAAGCTTGTATAATATTAAAGCGGCAAACTACACCCCAGTTGATGTATTCTTAATCATATTATGAAACGATTTTATACCCGGGGTGAAATTTTTAACGTAACGAAAAACCATTCGCTAAATGGTTAGATGTCAAAAGCAGTACGGTTGATTTTGCATCAGACTGGGCTCTTTATATATATATTTTTAAATAACTCTTTAATCATCGATATTTCGCCAGGCTTGGTTAAACCTTTTTTTTACCCCATTCGTTTCGCGTGTTGCTTATTTCAATCGAGGTTTTTGTTTCCATTTATAATTTACATTTGCTTTCATCGTTTCTGTCTATGTATTGTATTGTAATGTAATTAATTTCGTTCGAAATTGGCGGTAACCGTTTTTTTTTTACGTGGTGAAACATTTTTACAGTAATTGATAGCACTTTCCATCACATACCTATACAGGTACTGAACAGAAATGTATCTGCCAATTGAAAAAGAGCTTTTTTTGAAACAATGAATAGGTACCTAATCAGTCGATATAAATTATTGACTGAATAATAGCCCGAAGTTTCATTTTTCGATACTCAGCAAAATGTTGTAAACTCCTCACTCAAAAAAGCAGAATTCATCAAGAGAGGAATTAAATGAATTAAAAATGGTTCCCGTTTGACACTCGGGTATATTAAAATCGAAAAAAATAGTAAAACATTGTCGTCACGAGTCATTTTCTAGTTGATGGTTCTTCTAATTGGAAAACAAGCCTCATATTCGAACTCAGCACACCCAAAAGCCTTGAAGTCGATACCCATGAAGGATTTTTATCATTTTTTGAATTCAACCCCCTCCCCACACCCCACCAATATTCAATGAATGAATAACTTTAACGATAAACAGTGATTTTTCTCAAATCCTAATATCACTATATCAAATAAGGACTCATTTGAAGTGACAGACTCATTAATATACGTGTAAATCCAATTTTTCAAAATTGTGGTTGCAGGGGGTGGGGGTTGTATATGTAAAAACTCTGAAAAATGTAACATATCGTCATACATATCGATTTCAAGGTTTTTGATGCTGCTGAATTCAAATTTTGGGTTGAATTTTAGATTGGAGTAAATTTTCGAGCAAGAAGCGTAGAAGTGACTTGAAAAAATCCCTTCTTGGACTCCCCTGGTTAGTTCTATTTCCATACTGCCCATGAAAGTATAATACATAGGATATGCTTTTGCTCTTTTTGCTATGTGAACCTGAGATTCACATTTTAGTTTGACATAATGTCTTACTTCATCTAATTGTAAGTTCTGAGAGTCGGACATAATGTTATCATGTCTCGCGAAATGTCTAAAAATAAAATTCTGAAACAATCTAAATTTTTCAAAGTTCAAAAGTCAACTGACCACTTGATAAAATTTTTCAAAATCGGAGAAGTCAGAATTTCTGAAATTTTCTGTTCAAGAAATCGTTTAGAATCTGAAAAATTTTTCAAGCCCAGAAAATTTAAAATAGGTAGCCCGACACAATGTCTGAAAGTCAACGTAATCTCTGAAATTTTCCAAATCCAAGAAATCTGTCGGACAAAATATCGTAGTGTTAGTGTGATTTCTTAAATTTTGCCTCCAAAAAATCTCAAGTGTTTGTCTGACAAAACGTCTAAAAGTCAACATTATCTCTGAAATTTCACGTCCAAAAAATCAATGGAAATCTAAAAAATTTTCCAAGTCCAAAAAAGTCTGACAAAATGTCTAAAAGCAGTGTGACTGAGTTTCATAACGTTTTTTGCGGGTTTGGTCACCGCAAAAGCAAATCCTATGCTAAAAGTGCTGAAACCTTTTCATGCATTGAAGTTTGGAATGTCCAATAAAAATGAGTTCAGAATTCATTTGCCTTTGAGGTCAAGCAGGTATTTTCCCCTTTTAGTCCAGGAAAGATAGCGTTTTTTTCAACATTTATTCTGACTAATTTGCGACAGCAATTTTTTCTTTTAAATGGGTAGTACTCGCTGCCCTCTTCAAGATTGCGTTATGAAGTTTTGCTGTAGGGCGCGTACTTCGCGAATTAGGGGATGAAAACTACCCCTTCGTAGCGTTTTTTGCGTTTATTTCCGAATATACGGGGTTTTTTGAAAAAAATGTGAGAACATAAAATAATCTACATAAAATTTC
>FIZU01030813.1:0-15163 GCA_900064475.1 Pseudococcus longispinus
GCGCAAACGACTTACACTTTTTCAGACATCATTAAGGAATCGCGCGCAAACGACAAATCCCCTGATCGAGCGTCATTAAAGGTTTTTTAGCATCACCAGTTTTTTTCATGCATATTGAGAATATCTATATATTCGAGGGTGGTAATTTTGTCCTTGCTAAAAAAAAAGAGGGTGCGTTTGCTTTAAAATTCTGATTTGAGATCATTCATTCGTTTGAGAGATTACTCCCCGCGATGTAACTACAGATATCTTCCACTTCAGATTCTAATTCAGTGGGCTCTTGAAACGTTTCAACAATTTCTGAATCGGATTCATATACTACGTACAGTTCTGGGTCCGGTAACCACTCTTCCTGCTGCGAAGTCGAAGCAGAGTTGTTTTTTTTCTTCTTGAATGACGATGCTACATCCAGAATTTCCACATCGTTCCGTTCGCAATTTCCTTTCACAGAGGACTCAATTTGATGCCGAATCAGCATGCGCTTGTATGAGCTTTTAAAAATTAGCGCATTCGGATTATTGTTCGAATACGAATGGCCTCTAATAGCTCCAAATAAATTCTCAATATGATCCTGACAGAGTTTATAACTTATTAAGTAGTCGAAATCGAAGTTTTCTACGTTTTTTATCTGCTGGAATAGTGGTAACAGATTTTGAAGACAAATTATAAATCCAACAAAACCATTCTTTCGTTGACTATCAACCACGGCTCCCAACGTATCTGCGCACTTCAATTGTTTGATGTACTCGATGTAATTCGTCGCAGATTCTCTTAGAAATGGTTCATTTTCATTTGTTACTGGAATTTCGAACGGTTTTTTGGTGTATCGGGACCGACAATTCAATATATCAAAAATGTTATTCATGGTTTTGCAAAATATTGCTGTTCCTTCACAGTCTTCAAAGCCTGGTTTTCCTATACTTTTCAGAAATAGCAGACTATCCCCAACGGAATCGCTCAATACCTGAGTGGCCAGCTTCACTTTCATTTTAATGTTTTTGAAGTCAACGTGAAGTTTGCCCAATTTATTACCAAACGTCAGTTTCGTTGTTTCTTGCAGTTCCAGTAGTTTTTTTTATATACTTCCATGATATGATGCGACCTTCTCCGTCAATAAAGGGGCCTTTTTCGGCAAACGCATTTCTGACATTCTTGACCATATGACAAGGGTCGGGGAAAACATAAATTGATTTTTTCGTCGATGGATGAGAAAACCAAGGAGCAAAATCTGGTCCTAGGTCGAAATTTGCACCTAGCGATCTAGTCATGGGTAAATTTGTTGAGGCATCATCAAAAGTAACCAAAAATACGTGCGTATTCGCTTCAAAAAGTAACAATAATTAGATAAGTACACTCATACTGTATGAATTTTTTAAAGGAAAATACTTAATATTTTCTTTTGAAAATCATACTCAAATGATACCATAGACACTACACGAAAAGAAACCCTTTTTATTATGCTATTAATGACTGCGAACGAAACCTCCAACTTGGTCGTACTGGTAGGTCTGTATCTAATTGTACTTCAAACACACGCTTGAGCCAACCATTAAAACGTATTCTTATGCGAGACAAACGATCGATCTCAAGTAACATTAGATACACAGTTTACAAAAGCAACCACACATTGATGATTGTTTAAACGGAATATCTCGAAATTGAAACCGACATCGACATGGCTTCTATGTGATTGCTGTGGCATTAGAGTGTAATACTGTATAAAGTCGTGTATTCGTGTTGATTACACACATTCGGGGTTTGTGTGGTCTTTTTTTTATTATCATTATAGGTACGAATAGTAAGCTATTTATCAAAATGATAACAAACGATTCCTAATAGTTGAGACGTGTATGGGATTTGAGTGAGCGAAGCGGTATTTTGTTATTGTACATAAAGCAGCAGTTACATATCCACTGATTAACAATGACAACATCCATTAATATCATTTCTATAACCAAGTCTACGTATGTAATATTTTCCTTGTAATTATTATAAATAGCAACATTTATTAACGGCCGGTGTATCTTGCTGTAGGTATTTGTATACGAGTGTACTAAATGGACGCGGTGTGCTAAGGCCAATTAGAACTAAGCAGCGGTGATTTGTCTTCGATAGATGTGATTTTATTCGCCGCGGTGTTAGATTTACATAAGCTTGATCGAGGTTTGAGATGAATTTTATGCATTTGTGTTTGATTTCGAGTGACCAGGATGTAGTCAGATGCGAAATGTTGAAAATAACATTCAAGGGTAGAGGAAAATAGTTCAAAGAATTGTAAAAATGATCAAAAGTTCATACCTCAATATAATTTACTTACATGGTTTCTTGGAGGATAGCGAAGTGCTGCCTCTCCAAATGGCGTAGAATTTTTTAAATCTTAACACAATCCACCCTCACGCCAAGGTTTGAGCTATCAAATTCGTGATTTAACTTAAATTTTTAAAAATCTTCTGCACATTGAATATTTGTTTATTAATATAAATAATCAATTTCATAGATATCTGATCGTTACCATCAGTTTCAGCATGGATGGGTTGAAGGAAAGGTCCAAATTAGGTTTAGTAACTACTTACAATGCAATGACATGCAAATTTAGTACTTTTTATCATTCCTCTGTTCCTCAGTTCGGTCAAAAAATCCATGTTTATGAGAGAAAAACAAAAAAAATGAAAATTTCCGAGTGGAAAAAAATTGTTTTGATCATCAAGCTCCTGGAGTGAAATGGGATGATGAAATTGTTACCTATATATATGATTACTATACTTCATTGGTGCAAGCAGTGTTGTTCCTGTGGCAGGGTTACCAAATTTTAAAATTATTTCTGGCCAACCCTGTAGGTATATTCGATTAGTAAAAATTTAATTTATCTTTCCTCAAAAACTGATGCGTTCTCTTGTTGAAGTTTTAAAGTAATTATGAAATTGAGGTTTTTGCCTAATGAAACAATTCTTTTTGTACTTCACAATCAAACGAGAAAACTCGAACAGCAAACCATCTGAAAAACTTGATAGTGGAATATATACTGGAAAAACAAATCAACCGCGATTTGTGTTCGCTGTCGTTATTCGCAGACAATGAAACGGAAGGAAAAACTTTCCTTGGGAAATTTCACCCGAAGCACATATCAACTTTTGTTCTTCAGACAGTCCCCTGACCCTTGACTGCCATCATCCTTCATCTGTTGCTTCTTTTGCTCCGCCACTTTCTTTCAGGGTTGAGAAAAAAACTGCGTTTTAAAATATAGGAAACCTAACTTGAAACTTTGAATGAGCCGTGTCGAAGGGAAAAAATAGTAGATGCTTGAAATGTGGCTACGGTCCGGGTCCGAGCTACGTATATTATCAATTCAGAGCGTGAATTTGAACGCTTTAAAATCTACCATAAAGCGTATAAAAAGAATATGCATGATAATAGAAACGATAATGCGTATTTTTGTTTACACTTAATGAACGCCGTGTTTATGTTGAGCGAGGAAAAAGACGAACCAAAAAAAAATATAAAAATAAAACAAATAGTATTTTGGTGAAACAATACGCCAACATTATACTCGTTAATTGCGACATTATTATTCGGTAAACGGCTGTTTCAAATGTCACTTTTAACTCAAACAAAAGATTAATTAACGACCGAACAATGTAACATACAAATAAACAAATAGAGAACAAATAGTAAAAATACGCCGAACAATATGACTATGGCTGAGCCGACCACGCCGCTTGGTCTGGTCACGATATGTGTCATATAAGTGTATACCTGACACCCTTACCATTGTCTCGCCTATACAGGTATGTTCACTAGTATACGCCTAAAAGTATTGTATTTTTTCACATATTATTTCGATGCAACCGTGAAATAATCGACGGAATGGTCTTTTCAGCGTGGCAATTGGCATGGCGGCGAATTGTTGCCAATGTTTTGGGTTTATGGGTTCCTCTCCCTTCTCTTTCTGCAATTCGGCCATGGAAACCTTGGAAATCTATAAGGTGTGTAGTTGATGACAGGTGAAAGGATGTAGGTAGTGGTGTAGTTGGTTGAATTTTCTTGCATAATGCTGGAATGTTTTGATATGGATGGCGATGGTTTGCAATATTTGTTGGAATTATGGCGGGAGAGTTTGTAGGAGGTGTTCGATGCAGGTGTTTGTATTGGAGGAGAGAAGGGATCTCGCTAATATTTATTTTGGTCTTGTAAATTTAATCTTTGTTGGTGATAATTATATTGATTGATGCTTTTTATGGTTTGGAGAATATCGCGATCATCCCTTAAGTTATCTTATTATAAGAATAGGTTAGCAGTGTTATTATGTCCCCTCTCCTTGATTTTTTTTTAAAGAAAAATTTGAGGAGGTATTTTAATTTTCATAAAAATTTGCACGTTACTGCATATTTTCGAAAAAAAATTCCTTCCGAGTTTCTTTCAATTTCGGAGCCAGTTACATCAATCTTAGACAAAAAAAAATCCTTCCGGAATTTTGGTGAAGATGTTGAAGAAGTGCCATGTTGACGATGTAGATGTTCCTATGAGTTAACTCGTTTATATCCTTTTGGATTCTTCATCAACTTTTAATTTAAAAAGCGACCATAAGAAGCAATTAAAATTGCATTTTGTACAATTTGAGACTTCATTGATATAACTTCTTATCGGTTGCATTTTTTGTTGCGAATAGTCCTCCTCTCCCCATATGATATTTTTAAAGGAGCTTTTTTTGCTCATTTTGAAAAATGAATTGTTTAGTCATGTTCCCAGTACGTTTTTAATTCCCAGTCCGATTTTAATTGAAGTCATTTTTGAAGGAGTGCGGTGTTCTGAAAGTTTTGTGAAGAGCAGTGAAAAAGGACACTGAAAAAGTAGTGATTTTTGAAAAAAAAAATACGGTAGACATAGACGCCTGTCTTCTCATGTTTTTACTCAAAATTCGTACAAATACCTACTCTGAGGTTGACATAAACCAAACGTGTGTTCTCCTTCTCGCAGTCTCCCTGGAGCTCCATAGCCATTTTCATTTCCATGCTATCGCGTAGGAAAATTCCCTAAAATACAGCACCGTTAAATAGTATGATTTGAGGGTACTTTTGAGAGCTGAGTAAGCATATTCGGACTTCGCGAGGTGTGTCGAAAACACCAAGCAGGTGAAAAATCAGTCGGGACAAAAAAGACGAACGGTGACAACTACCCCGATCGCAGAATATATAATTTTTATCCGTATTAATAAAGATCACTCATATTTTTCGTTTTCGTTCTTCGTGTTTTTTCGACGAAGTGTATTCCCCTTTTCCCCTGGAAAAAGGGGACTTCCGGCTGCGGCTGGATCGTCGCCGGTACTGCACGTTATCATAAGTTTTTTCCTTCTTCAAGAACCAAATCCTCAGATTCCGCATCTTTATGGCGCATCGCCGAAGTTGGTTACTATTTCTTTTTATTTCATACCCGTTATCTAGTTTAATCAGGAAATGAGCTTTTCTCAATACTTTCGTAACAATGCCAAATCACCATTTTTCTCCCACGTAATTTCGTGATTGAATTCTTTCGCCTAATCTGAAATCTGACGTCCGATTTCCTTCGATTTCCGCTTGTTTACAGGTTTCCTTCATCAAATCCATATTCGTACGGATATTCACCCCGTATAATCGTTCACTCGGCGTCTCATCGTAATTACTTAGTGGGGTTGCTCTGTATTTTTGCAAAAACTCTGTTACTTTCGCTGGTGCTGGCCCGGTCATCGTCTTTAAGGCTTTTTTCAAGATCTGTGCATAAATTTCAGCTATCCCATCCTCGTCGCCACTAAATTGTCCTCGAATTATCGAATAGTGGTTTATTTTACGAGAGAAATATTCAATAATTTGGCCGACACATGTTCTCTTTAAAAACTGTAATTCATCTGTCTCTTTTTGTTACAATCTAAAAACATTTTATTTTTGTATATTTTCGGCTTTCAACACATTACTTTAAAATACATAACTGCTCTATTAATCGACAATTTATTTTATTTTTTGTTTCAGGCGAGTGTCAAATTTTCATTATACGAGTAAAATTAAAAAGAAAAAGAAAAGGTAAGCCTTATCTTTTCAAAGATAGCTCACTTATGTACACATTGTGTAATATAAAAGAAAGAAAGGACCCACCTCCTCCTCCCGAAAATAGGCATACGTCGTTTAATCCTCACCGACTTTTAAAAATGTACTCCTATAACTTGTGCATCTCAATTCCAGCTTTCATTTCGTCGTATACTTTAAAAGCTACGAGATCGGTGTGTGCATAGGGACTAAAATTCACACCGCATTCAAGAGGAAATCTTATAGTTTGCTGAAGTTCTTTTATAATACATGAGAACGATAAAGAGCTTATTTTGTATTTTAACATATGTAACGTAATGAACATTGAATAGATCTTTTGGTTCTCTAATACGATTATAATTGCCATGTAATAGAATAAACCAAAAGAGAGAATAGCTGAAAGGGAAATGGGAAAAGGAACGATGGTGCGAGGGGCTATAGAAAGAGACAGAGTAATAAATACATCGTCAAAAAGAGTATAGCGTTCGCGACGAAGCGTATTTTAAACAAGAAGTTATCCCTCTTTATACGACCATAATACGTATAAACGTATAGAAAAGTACACAATTACTTAGGTATAAAGCTCTCGCCGGAGACAGACATACGTATAAACATGGCACAGTTAGACGAACCCCTTCTCCACACCCCTTCGGCATCGAGACAGCGACGCGACGCGAGTATAACACTTGTATTTTGAAAAACCGCTTCGCAGTGTTTTTCCCATTGTACGATTATGTCGTGGCCTTTCTCATTATTCCAGAGCGATTATTACGCACCCCCGGGGGGAGGGCGATCGCGCCAAACTCGTAATATACAATTAGGTTGCGCATCCTTTTGGATTCGAATCGAGAGTAGAGGAAAAAAAATGTTTATAAGTTTAATTTTGACGCGTCAACAATGGTCATTCGAATTTTATCGTTTTACACGGCTTTGAATATGAAAGAGAGAGGCGAATGGTTTATGAATGACCTTTGTATAAGCGGCGGGTATATTTATAGGATGTAGATAAAGGGTAAGGGTAGAGGACCTACCGAAACGCGGTACGTTACACCTGGTAAATTACCTCCTGCCGAACACGACGGGGTGTTTTCTCTTCTTTTTTTTTTTATAGTTAGCAGTATTGCGGCGCGCGGCATGGCAGTGATTCTCATGTTGTGAATGGATGTCGGGTCGGAGGATGGTGGGGTTTTGAAAGGAATTCCGACGTATTTGGTGTAAACGAAGTAGCGAAAGTGTTATCTCTTAATTAAAATCTATAAAGTTGGATAATTAAAATTTAATCGTCGATTATGAAGTCGACTATTGCTCTACAGGAGACGACTTAGGAGATGATTGTGATAAACGTGTCGGTAATACGGAGAGTGTACGAATTGCAGCTTCTGGAAATAGCTCGTGGAGCTGAAGTATTCAATTTTTTGCTGTGTGATTTGTGAAATTGTGAAATATCTACTTACTAACCCTTGAGGCAATAAGACAAATTCACAAAATTGATTTTTTTAAAAAAGTTTTCGAAATATGTAAAAGTTGTAGACACAACGTTCCAGTTTCAGTTCTACGTTCACAACTTCGAAAAAAATACAGGGGAAGTCGTGCCCTTGACTCGCAATCGGTTCTTGGTTCATTTAACCTCCTGACTAAACGAATAGCCTTCATTTTCGAAATGAAATAAATTCGACATTAAATTTTCTTTCCGCACACTATTTTTTGGGAATTTTTGTATTTTCAGAATCAGTGAGTATAAAACCTCATTCATCGATCGTCAACCACTATCGTTATTTCTGATAGAAGAATGAAAGTTGGTGTGATGGACATTAGGACAACAACAAACTTTTAGAGAACGGGAGCACTCTTCAATTTCCTATAGGGGGCGTGGGGGACGAAATTTTGAGGCACCAAAGCCCCTTGTGTAACAGAGGTAAACAATGCCGATGTTTTTACGTATTTCTACAACGAATATGTATAATATTTTCAAAATCCGATCGCGGGAGTGCCCCAAATTTCAAATTGAAAAACGCCCCATTCGGCGCAAATTACGAAAAATACGTAAAAATCGAGGGTTCCAGCCCCTAAATCCAACTGAATGGTCAGGATTGAATTTTCAATACGATATTCGTGTAGTACAGCTGAATAAAATAAATAAACGTACATTCGAAATCCTCGTAAGTTCATCACAGAAGAAGGAGGTGCCACGATCTCCTCAATTTTCACGATTTTTCGTGTTTTTTTACACGTTTTTCGGATATTGATGTCACTGAACGAAATATGAAGGCTTTTGAAACATTAAAAATTGCAGATGAGAAAACTGAGCTTCCGGGGTGAGGAGCTGGGGAGCAAGTGTGGCATTTTTAGGTGACGTACTCGTATATGGTTGTACAGAAAAAAGTACAAAACAGGGATTTGGATTTGACGAATTCAACACCACCCTAGGGTTTCCCATTGTGGACTCGATTGACGAAGAAATGACTTACTTTCAAGTGATTCTCATCAATGTCTGAAATCATTTTTGATCATCTTCTCACTCCTCCTCTGTGGTAACAATACAAATAACTACCCATAAAAATCAAAAATTTCTGAAAATTTGAAAATTTTGAATCTTATTTACAAAATGTTGGTTTACGTTGGAGAATTTTTTCCTCGGTTTTTTGACGCCACCTCACAACCTTTTTTCGATCCGTTCTTCAACTTCTCCTCCCCTCTCAAAGTCAAAGACTTCCCTCGCTGGTATTCAATGATGAAGAATGACATCTTACCTAATTGTTATGAGAGTAATTGTTATTATATTTTGAGCGTAATCCAATGAGTGCTTGTCAAAGCAGTGAAGAAAATCCTAAAGTTTTGTTCAAATTATTAAACAATAATAAGAATTGAATTCGAGCCATTTTTAGCAGAGTAGTCTTCTGAAAGTTTTGTGAGAGCAGTAGTGAAAAAAAATTTTAAAAAAGCAACTTAAAAAAATGCCGGGGTACGCTAGGTTGGGTCGTATTTTGCTTTTTTTAAAAATTTGGTGAGAGGATTCAAAAAAAAAGTTACGGGGTAACGTCAACAGACCGTAGAAACTTTTTTGAGTCTCTGACTTGAATCAACATTTTGCAGATGGGGTTCAAAAGTTTGAAATTTTCAAAAATTAAAAAAACAATTTAGAATTTATTCTGATTGTGTCTCCGGATTAGATAATTTTTGTACATGGTTGTTTTTGAGAATCTCTCGAAATTAAATTTTAAAAAAACACATGGTTTGATCGATATTAGGGGTTCAGTTTTCACCTCAGATGCGCAGAAAACGAACTTCGACATCATTTTCTTTTTTGGCGGTTTCAAATTGTTTTAAAATAAAATGAAATTACAAGATAATCTTGTGTAATTAAGGAAATTTGAGAACCCCTAAAAATGTAAAATGACGTCGGGGTTCGTCTTATGTCCATCTAGAGCAGGGATGGGCAAGATCATTTTACAAAAAAGATTATTTAGATCATTAAGATCATTAAAATCACGATTTAAATTTTTTTTTCAAATTTTTTATACTACGGGGCGTTTGTAATTACAAAGATTGTTACACCCAGTTCTGGAAATTTATATGGAGTTAAATAATTTTAGTTCTCTTAAGAGGGATAGGATTTTTGATTTTTCTGATTTAAAATCATTGAAATGAATGATTTAAATTTGATGATCTAAATTCATTTTATGCAGAAATGATTTTAAATTTTTAAGAAAAAGAAGAACAGTAAAATCAAAATAATTTTATTATAGAGAATGATACGTAATTTATGTGTAAATTCCATAGTGTATCTGACAGGCTGGCACATAGTAGAATACGGTATTGAAATTTTGTTTCATCGGAGACCAAAGCGCCTTCTTTTATTCTAAAATTCCCAATTTTCCATCATTCGTATCTCTTGTGAGTAAGATCATTGATCATTACTTGCATAAATTTTTCAAAATTTGAGTTTCTTCCTTCTTTGATCCATTCCTTTGAATAATGAAATGAATTTTCCATAAAATTTCACTTCATTTTTCAAACAAATCGTTTAAAGAATAAAATACTCAAATTTTGAAAATTGTTTGCTAGTAATGATCTTAATGATTTTTTTATTGTATAAAAGATCATGATTTAAAATCATTTTTTGAAAAATGGTTTTAATAATTTTAAAATTATGATTTTTAGGGATTTTAAAGATGATCCATGATTTTGATCTAAAATCATTTAGGGAATGATCTCGCCCATTCCTGATCTAGAGTGAAAATCGAACCCCTAAAACTGATCAAACCGTAAGTATAAGTGTTTTTTTCTATTCATTTTCGAGATATCCTCAAGAACGATCATTTTGACCATATACAAAAGTCATCTGAACATCCGTAAAAAAAATTTGGAAAAATTGTGAATTTTCCCCCTTCTCTATGGCAACAATTTGACTAACTACCTACAAAAAATTGAAAAAAATTGTTTTTTTTTTAATTTTTTCAATTTGAAAATTTTGAACCTCATTTGCAAAATGTTGATTCAAGTCTGAGACCCAAAATTTTTTATAGGTGCTGTTTTTTGACGTCACTCCACAACTTTATTTCGAATCCCCTCTCCTAATTTTCCAAAAAAGCTGTCAAAGATAACCCACCCTAATATTCAATGATGAAGAAATGTCTTGTGATAAGAGTGATGAAACGGTGTGATTCTGAAAATGTGTAGTGAAGAAGTAATGAAAAAAAGGAAATTTTTTTAATCTGTCAAAAATTCGAAAAAGTGTAAATTTTTGTCCAAAATATTGGACAATAATCAGAATTAAATTCAAATCATTTTTGAGAGAGTCGTCTTCTGAAAATTTTGTGAAAGTAGTGAAAAAGGGGATAAAAAAATATTGATTAAAAAAATTCCGGTTTACACGACCCCAGTCCAAGTGTTGCTGAATTTTGGAACATAAAAGTTCTGTTTGGCACTACGTGCCTACTTGAAAAGCAAAAAAAAAAAGATTATCAAAACATCAAATTTTTCTGTTTTTTTTTTTTTTAATAACAAATAAGCAATTGAAAAATTTGATTTCTGGCTACCTTTTTTTTATTTTCATCCATTTTTTGAAAAATACCGAACAAATTCGTGAAATTGATTTTTTTAAAAAAGTTCTCGAAATATGTAAAAGTTGTAGACACAACGTTCCAGTTTCAGTTCTACGTTCACAGCTTTGAAAAAAATACAGGGAAAATCGTGTCCTTGACTCGCAATTGGTTCTTGGTTCATTTAACCTCCTGACTAAACGAATAGCCTTCATTTTCGAAATGAAATAAATTCGACATTGAATTTTCTTTCCTCGCACTATTTTTTGGGAATTTTTGTATTTTCAGAATCAGTCAGTATAAAACCTCATTCATCGATCGTCAACCAATTGATAGATACGTTTTTAATTGTCATCACTCATATCGATTACTTATTGGTAGATTCTCAGATAATTCTTTAATAGCTTCTTTTGGGTATTCCACGTTCTTTGGCAAAACGAAAAGAAAAATATGACATTGCAAACACCTTTCATCGTTTGTCTTCCCATATAAACGAATACTTACACGTAATTCACTTAACAACACGTGTTTTGGGTTAATGTAATTTTCGTAAAACACACAAAATACTGTATGTACCTACGATATTCAATGCCAGGCGTACATATTTTCTTGAAAGCGTGTTTCTGGGCGTCTGGTGCGACAGAATACAGCATGGTAAATTGCGAACTCGTTACGAGCTGTATAGCTCGAGGTATGTTCGTTAAATTGAATGAAATAATTTTTTGTGCGTTTTTCTCTGTTTTCTGTTACGTTGAATGGTAAACAAACAGCTGCCACGCTGGTTAACAATGCATAATTCACTAATGATTTTTTCAAACCCATAAGCTTCATTCTTCGCCAATTGTTTCGGGCGAAATTAATTTTCGAGCCAGTTTTCCCTTTCGCGCTCAATGACTACAGGTGAAAAAGACGCAAGTGTCAGCCGCATAATTGTGTAAATTAATTTATTCGCCAACTTAGGCGTTTATTCAATTTATACAAACGTTTCCATAACTATATTCCATTGCCATTGCCATCCCCTCCTCGCCTCCCAGCCGCCTTCGCGATGAAAAATCACAGGTACCTCGACACGTCGAATTTTAATTAGGTTTTATACCCGCGTGGAATGATTTCGAATACAGTTACACATTTTGGGAAACTTCTTCCATTCGAGTCTCCATTCATTATATCGAGTAGAGATGAGCGAGATGTACTGGAAAATTAAAAATCATCCGTTCGGTACGGTACGGTTCCGGAAATAATCATAAACTGGTATATTTTATAACACCAGTTGAAGAAAATGCACGGATTTTTTCCCTACCATGTTTCTCATTCGCTCTTACGTTGCCAGGTTTTGAAAGGTGTACGATATCGAAAGTGCTGTAGCCAGGTATACAGGTGTTAAATGTGTACGTACTTATTATCATACAACGAGAAGCGAGAGTGAGAACGCTACTTTTTCATAGTTTGTTTCATTAGCAGGTACACGTTTATATTTATTACGATGGCTGAGGTTATACCTAGGTATCTTTTAATTTCCCAATTTTATTGTATCCTCTTTGTCGGACAAGTACATAATTTTTATTGTTTTATATGCCTTCGACTATTAACCGAATGTTCACGTTTTGTTGTAATTTTATTAGTTTGTAAGATATGGTTTCCTGTATATACGAAATAACAATCGGTATATAAAAAAGGGTATAAAATGGAGAATTGATTGTCGAGAGAAGGGGAATGTAGGTGGGGTTTATTGGTTGGTTTTTTTTCTTGTATCGCGGGTTGAAGAAACCCTGTTAGGTTTAGAGGTGGAATAAGTTGGTGGAATTGAAATTGAATAAAAAAAATTTACCATTTGACTTATAGCTAGGTAGGTAGGCTAGGTACTGTAACATATATATATTTAGGGTCTTAGTTTTGGTTTTGTAAGGTGATGGAAGTCATGGATTATGCAAAAAAAAATTACGAGATCGTAGAAAAAAGTAATGGATTTTACTGTTGAAACCATGGAATTTTTTTCCTAATTTCTTAGTTATTTTTAAGAAATTTCAGCTTTCGAATACCTTTTTATGCGAGGATTTTCACCTTCGCTTCGCTCTGGATCATAATCTGTTTTTTTTTTTTTAAACCTGATAATGATGGACTGCATGGACATTTTTTATAATTTCACGTAAACTCAACTTATTCCATTATTTTGAGGTTTTTTCTCTCAAATTTGAAAAGTTTTAGACCTCGATGCTTGATGAAATGATGGCGCATTTACTCGTACACGTCAAGAAATATTCAAAAGATATGGATTAGTTCTAAAATTTTTCGGATTTTTAAGGAATTTTTTTCATTTCAACCAAAAAAAGCTAACTCAGCATTGATTTTCAGCACTTTTTTTCTCACGCATTTTTTTGGTCAATTTTTTGGAAACATTGGGAAATATGGTTCAATTCAGAAATTTTTCAATTCTTCCAAAAATGGTGAAATAAATTGATTGATGCTTTGCACACTAAGGTGTCCGTTATTTAAAAAAATTTTGAAATTGGGGTAGCTCACCCCCTTAGATATTTTCCTTATCACCTGAAACTACGCTCAGAATTTTTTCAGATTTTTTGAACAAAATTAAACCGGTGCTCACGGGCCTCAAAACACTTCATTTGTGAAAAACACCCTTTTAAAATAAACCCTCAGTATCGCAATTAAATATATTAAAAGTAGATGAAATTCTGAACATTTACGCGTAAAAATGAATTTCCAAGTTGAAAACTGAATTTTTGGCAGGGGTTCGAAAAATATGGAATTTTTAAAATCGTGCATTTTATTTTTTCTAAATGTGGGATGTTTTTTTTTCAACATTTTTCATCACTTTCTTCACTTTTCTTATCCAAACTTGAAAATTTAATTTTTCGTAGAGGTTCCAAAAATGTGGGATTTTTTAAATTGACGCATTTTCCAAAATTTGTTTCAAGTTTGTAATTTATTCCAACACAGATGATTAAAATAATTTGAAAAATTCCAATTTTTCAAATAAGTACTTAGGTACCAACAATATGTGTTTTGAGTTATTTTAGAGAATCATTGGTGGATCTAATAAAAATTCTTTCGAAATTAATTTCTCAATTACTTGTTGATAATTCGATGATCCGCCTAGATGAAGATCAGCGCCAGTATGTTCTTCGATGCGTGCAGGAGCACAGAAAAATCTACCCTCTCTGTGCCAAAAAAATTTTGAAAAATAAATTTTTAATTTTATACCAACTTATTGTTTGGAAAAAAATTAAGAAATTGATATCGACAAATTTAAAAAAAACTTTTAAAATAATTCCGTATTTTTTGAATCCCTACCAAAAATAAATTTTCAATTTTCAATTTGTTTCAAAGTTTGAAAAAAATATTTAATGCGTTAAATGAGAAAATCCCACATTTTTGGAACCCCTGCCCAAAATTAAATTTTCAAGTTTTATAAGAAAAGTGAAGAAAATGATGAAAAATTCTGAAAAAAAAACATTCCATCTTATAAAATGCATAATTTTAAAAATTCCGTATTTTTCGAACCCCTGCCAAAAATTTAGTTTTCAACTTGGGAATTTTTTTTGAACGCGGAAATATTCGGAATTTCATCTACATACTTTTAATGCATTCAATTGCGATACTGAGGGTTTATTTCATGAGGGTGTTTTTCAGAAATGAAGTGTTTAACGTAAAATCCTTATGTAAATCCGATGTTAAACTTTGAGGCCCGTGAGCGTCGGTTTAATTTTGTTCAAAAAATCTGAAAAAATTCTGAGAGTAGTTTCAGATGATAAAGAAAAGATCTGAGGGTGAGCTACCCCAATTTCAACAATTTTTAAAATAACGGACACCCTATTGCACATGTTAAGTGTATTTGGGTTCTATGTTAAAATCCCTAAAAAATTATACTCGTGCTAAAAAAAATTAAGGTGTAGTGGGGTAATTGCAAAACAAAAATCGTATAATTCGACTTTGACGCCATATTTCTCCCAAACTAACCGTACGAATTCGATGAAATTTACACAGTAGGTACTTCATTGAGTTCTGTGTAACATACTAAAAGCGCGTTGCTCTATGTTGATTCATATTTGA
>FIZU01030816.1:0-16171 GCA_900064475.1 Pseudococcus longispinus
AAAAGAAGAGTGGGGTGAAATTCACCCCAGTGTGCCGAAATGAGAAAATTTTTCAATGTGCCATGTAAGGGTTAAGAAAATGATGAACAAATTAAAGAATTTCGTCAACTATGAAGTTGTGCCTTTTACATACACAGATTTTATTTTCAAATTATCAACAGATTGATACAAAAATCATTAATTAACATGACAAGTGGTGTTTGGTATTATACTACGAATATATACAATGAATGAAGCTATTGAAATACTAATACATCATTTTCGTTCGCTTTTAGCTACCAAAACTCACATTTCACTATTTTGCATATTGCTCTCTCTTAAAAATCAAGATCGAGATGATTATTAACCTGAACATGTCTTGTTCCAGCCTCAATTGATTGACAGCAACAATTACCCAGTGGAAATCCACAACGTTACCACCGAAGATGGATATATCCTTACCTTACACAGAATACCATTTGGACGAGGTATGTCCTACGACGAACGAAGACCAGTGATATTCCTTAATCATTGTATTTTATGCAGTTCAGCTGTATTCATTTTGACCGGACCGGAAAAGGCATTAGGTAAATGAGATTGATTTATTTATTTTTCGACGAAGACGATCTCATCGTGTGATTTTTGTTTGTATCAGGTTATATCTTGGCAGACTATGGGTACGATGTTTGGATGGGTAATGCTCGAGGATCGGTGTATTCGAAAAAACACAACAGATTGTCCACTGATAATTCAAAGTATTGGCAATTCAGGTATCTAATTGTGTTTTTTTCGTTCAGTGACTATATTAAAATCAGTCATTTATTTTTGTACGATTTTTAGAAATTCTACGGTATAATTATATCGATCTTTTCAAGAATCATACCAGACACCTGCTAATCCTGTTTCTACCTTCGAGTATTATTCTCCTTTCTCTGTCGTATTTTTCTATTCAGACAGAGTAACGTTACCCCGTTAATGTTTTTTGTCAGCATTTTCATTATATTCCTTCAATTGATGTCTGTTCGAGACATTTAGATATTTTAAATGCCAGCTGTCGCCACTTCTAAAAACATTTATCATTTTGTATGTTACAGTTGGCACGAAATGGGCGTCTACGATCTTCCTGCATCCATCGATTATATGCTTTCAGTAACCAAGCAGAAGGATTTAATTTACATTGGGCATTCAATGGGTACAACGATGTTCTACGTTATGGCTTCGGTCAGACCTCAATATAATTCAAAAATACGACTGATGATTAGTTTATCTCCTGTGGCTTACATGGGACATATTAAAAGCTCTATGTTTCGAGTTCTGTATGGGCCTTTAGGTGTAAGTAAATGGGTATCTTAGGTGTCGAATTCGACAACGTTAAGATCGGTATTAATTTTTTATTTCATTCTAGAGAATTATGAATACAGCAGGCTTGTACGAATTTATTCCTAATGGAAGATTCGTCACCGATATCGGAAGTCAGCTGTGTTACGATAAAGCCATAACTCAATATATTTGTAAAAATATTCTTTTCCTTATCGCCGGCTATGATTCGCAACAATTGAATAAAGTATGAAACTCAGGATACTCATGTTCTGAATGAAACATTACAATTTTTTCGTGAATTAATTCATTACGTAATCGTGTTTGTATTTTAGACAACGTTACCGATTATTTTTAGTCACATTCCGGCCGGAACATCGACCAATAGTTTAGTTCATTACGGTCAAGGCGTCGAAACTGGTAAATAAATAAATGTTGAAATTTACACGACAGCTTTTAATATTAATTTATTCGATTACACAGTGAAATAATTAAATATCACTAAAAAACGTTTATTGTAGGTGATTTTCGATGGTTCGACTGGGGCTCGTTGCATAACCTAAAATTATACCGAAATAAATCACCTCCTGTGTACAATTTACGAAAAATCAGCGCACCAGTGGCTATATTCTGGGCTCAGAATGATTGGCTTTCTCAAAAAGAGGTATAAATACGATACAGATGTCAGAATAAAATCATTCAGATCGATTATCATTTATTTTATTTTATATTTTCAGGATGTGGCCAAGTTGATCGATAAATTACCAAATGTTGTCGATAAATATAGAGTGCCTTTGCCTTCTTTTAATCATATGGATTTTCTGTTCGCCATCGATGCCAAGGATTTAGTTTATAAAAGGCTTATCAAACTGCTGAATAAGTATTCCGCTTTGAATAGCACACTGGAAGTTTGAATTTGATGATGAATTGATATCGATCTTCAATTTAGCTGAATTTCGTCGTGTTATAGTGATATTTAATTTCTTTTTTGTTCGATTGTTTTTATTAAACATTTTTACGTTTCTTGTAATTTTTGATTTTGAATTTATTGAAATAAAAATTATATTTGTAGTTTGAATATAATTATCAATAAATTCAAAATTGGTCAATTTTCATTTAAATTTAATCATCCGATGGTTAGAATGATTAAAATCTTTGTTAAAAAATATCAAAGGAGTTTATTTGGCGGCTACCGAGTGTTTCTAGAAAAATAAACGGAGAAAATAATCGGTCCCTTTTTACACCCCCACCCTTGAACACGCAATTATTCATCACATTTCTCCTCCTTGAAGTCTTCCAGTAACTTCATCCATGGTTCTATGGAGTTTTATTATTTTCCTTACGAATTGAACTTTCGTTTCGAGATTTACTTTTGGTCCGTTTTATTCAATTCGCATTCATATTGACTCGTTTAATTAGATTAATTATCCTTCAAGACGATAATTAACCACTTAGTGAAGTATTTCTATAATTTCAAGCGAATATCTATCTCAAAATCGGTTTGTTGCGTTCGAAATTTGAAACCACATGGTACATTTCTAATCGTTCGATCCTTCCGGAACCGGAACTTGAATTCATCGACGATAATCGGTGTTATAAAGGTAAGAAAATAGCGTAATAAAGAAATATGTGTCGATGTAATCGTGATTGTGATATGATAACGTTCACGACGAATCTATTTTTACTTCAGGTGATCGAATTCGATTCGCATACGAACTGAAGAGTTTTGAAATCCGATTTTGCTCTCAAATAAACCATGGGTTCTTCGCCGTCCGTAACGAGTGACGAAGACGACTCGATGGGGATGGATGAAAGCATGGATTACTCTTATGGAGTAGGCGAAGAGGAAGAGGAAGACGAAGTAGAAGACTATGGGTCCGATTACGAAAGAAATCCTTACGGCGATGGTAAACTTGATCACTATGTGTCAATACAATATACCTTTCAAGTACTTATATAGTTTTCTGCCATGTTTTTGCAGAATATTCAAAAGAGACCATAATTATACCTACCAGCGTCGTCGATTTAAAAGAAATGGCATCTTTGAACGTTGCTATTGCATTATGGAATCATTTAAACATTCCTGAAATTATATCAAATACCAATCATTATTATATCCTTACGAGCCTTGAAAGTGTGCTATTCGATAAATTGTCAACTTGGGCGAACGAACTACCAGTTCCAACATCGATATCCGAACATATCGGTAAATATCTTGCTAAAATGCAAACCGAAATAAAAGATTGGGTATCGTATCATCATCAGCAAGTATTTTTCAATAATAAAAGTGAAAAATATATTTACTATCATGTTTATAATATCGTTTGGTACTGTAACGGCACTATTAACTATAAAAAAACCGCCAAAAGTTTATTGGACTCTCTGAGATTAAGCGAAGTTGAAAAATACTATCTTTTGTGCACGTATTGTATGAAAGAAGAAATTGAACGTTTGTCACCTTCGTTGTTCGACAATAACGTCATAGATCGTGTAGAGTTTTCTTCTTATCCGTTGATTTTTTATTGGAATTGTTATTTTAGAAACGAATTGGATAAGATAATTACGAACCCTAACGAATCGATCGATATTTACATGATTAAGCGTCTTCGTGTCGATAATTGGCCCGCTAAAGAATATTTTTTTGATCATCTCAGCTCCGATGAGCAAATACTAATTGCCATTTGGTTAATCGATAATTTCGGTTTGAAATATTTGAAATTGATATTAATGAAGTTGGACGAATCGCAACGCCTTCGCGTGTATATGGATACATCTGTGAAAATAATCACTATTTATGCGCAAACCGGAGTCAATTACGAAGATGTTCTTACAACGTGGTTCGAGGTTCGTAATCTGATAACCTCGAATCAATTCGTGACGATTTTCAAGAAAATATTAGGTGTACCGAATTATATCATTTTGAATGATGTTTGGATCAGTGCTTGCGACGAATTCAAACGTCATCTTTTCAGCTGTCCTGATCAAGACGAAATTGTCGAAAATGCGTTACGTTTATGGATATCTGATCGAGATAATGATTTCTTCTTCACCATGATGCAAGAAGCGAGTACGAATTTGAAACTTAATATCACCAAGAGACGATATTTTCTTCAAGTCTGCGAAAAATTCATCTCCGAAGATGAATTAAAACTACTCGAGCGGTTGTTGAATTTGTGCTTTAGTGATACTCAAGAGTTGGCTCAGTACAAACAGTACCTTACCAATGAAGATTTTTTTGGTAATTGTTGCATCGGATTGATAACCAACGATAAATTACCGATGTTGGAAGGATTATTCAGTTCGTTTTTTCCCAATCCCGAAGAATCAGCGCGGTTCAAACGAGACCTGACGAGGAAAGAATATTTTCATAGACGGTGTACGGTATTGATGTACGAACATGAATTTTCATCACTGGAACGTCTATTCAACGTATGTCTTCCTAATATCCAAGAATCGGTGAAATTTAAACAAGATTTCGCGAAAAAAGACTTTTTCGCCGATTATTGCGCCAAATTGATTACAAGAGGTTCGTGCCCAATACTCGAACAAATGTTACGTGTATTCCTTCCGCAGACCGAAGATTTGCTACGATTTAAACACGAAATTATATCCAAGGAGTTTTTCCCTCAATATTGCGAAACATTAATGTACGGTGAACAATTCGCCAAGATAGATGATTTGTTGACTTTGTTTCTATCCAACGCGGAAGAAATACTCAAGTTCAAACAAGATTTTTTTTTAAATTCGAAAAAAATCCGATCTCAGTGTTTAGATTACTACGGAAACGGACATTTTAAACGTATTAACAACATGCTGGAACGTTTCATATCCCATCAGGATCTTATTCTCGATTACAAGAAGAATTTAATTTTATCGCCTGAAGGTCTCAACAGATCTATCGAACTTTTTAAAAACAGATCCGACGTGCTGACTAAAATTACCGCTGATTCGTTCATTCCCGATGATTTAGCAACCGAGATCAAAAGAACCGTTATATTTTCGTATTCGGTTATTCCCACACTTCAATCGTGGATAAAAGATGGTCGTGTGAGTATTTTGAAAGATCGCATAAATCAGTTTCTAATAACGGACGTTGATAAAACCGTATTGAAAAGGCAAGTATTTGGTAATCCTTTGGAATTCATACGTGATTTTTTTTTCAAAAACGAAGTACCAGCTTGGCAATTGTTGATGCTGTGGCGGTTGGAAAGCGAAGCGGCGCTGGTAGAGTATAAACGTACGATGCCCATTGATGAGATTTTTGACGATATATTGAATAAATGTGTTTTCGAGACGTATATACCCTCGGGTCTGAGATATTGCAAGTTCAAATCGGTGGTTGAATTTGTTGCCTTGGATCGTTTCTTGAATTGGTATTTCGAAATGCCAAGACAGAGAAAAGAATACAAATTGAAGAGAATTGACTCGTATATGTGTATTAATACGATCAGAATGTTGTTGAAAAAAACTGACTGGACGTATCTAAAAATAGTGATGAGTTGGTTCTTTGATAAAGACAACGCGGAAATCTCCAAGTTCAAAATGATGAACAGAGGTAGAAAAATTCTTAAATATATTGACGAGGTTTAATCTTTTTTTCATCCGCGGTTTCCGAACGTATAGTTGATTAATGTTTAATTAAGTACCTATTACCTATACCATGAAATGGTTAAGTTTATTGTATTCGTAATTTTTCGTTCAATATTTTAGTTTATGTTGACTGTTGACAATTAGAAAGTAGAATTCGTTTGATGTTTTGGACAAAAGCATCTCGTGTGTGTTTTGATTTTATTTGTTTTTTGAATTATACCTATTATTTGCGTGGATAAATTATTTCATTTTGTTTTTTGAAATTTTATGTCAAATTAGTATGTAGCTTTGAAACATTCAGATTCAGAACTGTCTGCTAATTTATTTGATGGTATGTTTTTAGTGAGCTCTTAGCTTTGATCCTCGAAAATGTCTTGTTTAAAAGGATGTAGGTCTAGGTACATATTTTTAAAATCGTCTTCGTATTTTCTCATGAAAGTTATGGGCTGATGATAACAGCCGCAACATACGATGTCATAAATATTTTGGCATAGAATATGCTTTATTGATGAGTAAAACCGCGAAAAACGATCGATCGACCGGACCGACGTGCTTTCGACCCCTGACTTTTAGATATTCTGTCAGACTTTTTTTGACTTGGAAAAATTTTCAAATTTGCATTGATGTTTTGGACTTGAAAAATTTCAGAGATAATGCTGATTTTTAGACATTTTGTCAGACTATCACTTAAGACTTTTTGGACTTTGAAAATTTTATTAGAAATTAGGGTAAGTTTCCAAAATTTTGGCGGGCAGATTTCTCAGACTAGGAAAGTTTCAGAAATTAATTTTATGACATTTTGTCAGACTTTTTTGGACTTTGAATTTTTTTTTTTAATTTCAAATGGTTTTTTGGGCTTAAAAATTTTTTAAGATAATACTGATTGTTAGACATTTTGTTGGACTTTTTTGGACTTGTGAAAAAATTTAAGATTTATGTTTTTTTGGCGTTGGAAAATTTTTGAGTTGTCAGATAAACACTTCTCACTTTTTGGACAAAAAAAATGTTAGTAAAGTTTCAGAAATTGATTTTATGACATTTTGTCAGACTTTTTTGGACTTAAAATTTTTTTTCGAATTTCAAAGTCCAAAAAAGTCTGATAAAATGTCATAAAATCAGCATTATCTTAAAAATTAAATTTTTAAGATAATGCTGATTTTTAGACATTTTGTTAGACTTTTTTGGACTTGGAGAAAATTTGAGATTTCTGTTTTTTTTGGCGTTGGAAAATTCCGGAGTTGTCAGACAAACACTTTTGACTTTTTGGACAAAAAAAATTAGAATTCAGAAATTGACTTAGACATTTTTAGAATTCACTCCAAATTTTGGGCATTTTCATTTTGTCGTGCATAATTCTTGAAATTGGAAAATTCTAAGATCGCGCTGACTTTTAGACATTTTGTCAATCAAACAATTTTTAGACTTTTTAGTTTTTGAACATTGCAAATTCATCATGATGACTTTTAGTAATTTTGTCTGACTTTTTTGGACCTGGAAAATTTTTCAAATTTTTATGGCCTTTTGAACATAGTTTGAGCTTGAAAATTTTTTCAGATTTTTACTGCTTTTTTGAAAGTAGAAAATTATAGAAACAATGCTGACTTTTAGACGTTTTCTCAGACAAACACAAACTTTCTAAAATTTTAATTAGAAAAAAAAGTGAGTAGGATGATGCATAGAAATGATTTGGAAATGAAACGAAGGGCAAAAGCATATCCTGTTTTCAAATTTTGTGTGTATTACGAAAATAGGGTACTGTTTCTATGAATGATCGTTGACATATTGACGTTTATTTGGAAATTGAACAGTTGAAGAATTCTATTTTTCAGTATTTATTCAAAAGTCAGGTATGCGAACAAGAAGTAGATAAGAATTAAGATATGCATATATTTTGTTTAATTGTTTTATTTTATTAGGTCTGAAGTTCTGAACATAATGCAATGTACTGTCTAGATCCCAGTGTCCACTTGGCGAAAGAAAATGAGATGAACTTTCGACTGTGCAATGTGCATTTCAATTAGGGAGGATTACCGTTAAAAATAACCGGTGTGGCTTGACCTTGGTCTGTGTTTGTGGTGTTGATCATACTGATAAGAAATGTTTATTTTTCTAGATTGAATGCAGCATGCACGTTTTATTTCGTTCTTCGGTATCGTGGTTGTGTATCGAGATTTTCGAAAACTATCGAAATTAATGTTGAAGTTGAACTGCTGATGGTCAATCGTCGTATGAAAAGATTTTCCAAACCATTTGCGTAAGTTGTCTTCGTCTTTCAAATTTTATTATTCTGATTCATTCAATTTCTTTAAAATATCTATTCGTGTGATTTATTTACAGCTGTCGTTATGGTAGATCGTTTTACATTTCATATGAATAACAGAATATGAGAATACGATAAATTCCAGTGCAAGCGAACGTTTCGAACAAGTCAACAGGTGTGTAACTGTCAGTTGATTATTAAATTAAATCATAGTAAGATATTTATCATTTGCGGTCAAATTATTGACTGATAAGATGAAAATGTCAGTCTCTGTTATCTCGTATGTACTTCAAAAATCGTTCAGACACGTGAAAGTTTCGAACACTTTCGTCGTAACGTTGAATATATTGCAAAATGAAGAGAAACAAATCTAGATCCTCGTAATATGATGAAATGTTATTATATTATTCGTGATATCACTCAAAAAAAATATAATTTCTTCAATTTATTATATTTTTTCTTACACCACACCCTTCGAATCAAATATGCTCGATTAATTTCAGAGCCGGCATATCTAATGTTTTTTCGTCGAGTTACAAACACCTACGATTTGCTCCTCCAGTTGAATTTTCTGAGTATCATATTTCACCGCTATTTCTTCGCCACTCACCGCGATGCTCAGCTTGATCATATATCGAATTTTACTCTGATATTGATCTTTCCATTTGTCTTCAAACTGATGAATATTTATTTGTTTCAGACCATCGTCAACGGTCGACTGTAAATATTCTTTTTCTACGATTTTGCATTTGAGGAAAATTGCTACACCGCTTAATATGTGTTTCGGAATCATATGCATATCGTGACCCTTACCATACCGCCACTCCTGCCAATCATCTGTACTTCGTATTACGTAATGACCTGACGATAAGGTGACTTGAAGAGCCGTCATCAAACCGTTATATAACACGAATAAATTATCTTCTCCAGTTTCAAGGTATTTGACAACTTTATCGTGATATTTCAGTAAAAAGTTTGTGAATTGTCCGATGGTACCTACTGCTAACAAACTAGCGAAACAACGAAATTCGTTACCAGTTATGTCAAATTTTGCACATACCCATTGCATAATTTTTACTTGAAAAAGAAATCTCATTTCATTATTAGGTATGTACAGACACCAAAGGATATTGTTAGGTTCTTCTCGATCCAATGCCAAATATCCTTTATTGATTAATAATCTGGTTTGATCTTCTTTACTGCACAGTTTCGATTTGTATTCCATGTTTATGTATTTACGTGTGGTTCTGTACGAGAAGTCGCAGTCTTCCGAAAGTAACGTTTGTATTCTTTTTTGCATTTCATCCGATGTTAGTATTTGATCTATGTATCTGGCGCCGTGGTCGGTGTTATGGATTTCTGTAACGTACGAAGTGAACGTACCTTTTTCAGCGAGATATCTCATCATCGATCGTGAATTATAATAAGATTGATTCGAGTATTTGTATCCGTTGTACCAGGTTTTAATTTCTAAAGCATTTTCATCGAGATCGGTCACATTTGACGATAATTCTTTTATTTCTGATCCGGTGATTCCATAGAATTGAGAAAATCCGTCTTCGTAAAATAATCGAAACATCGAAATACCAGAAAACAAGCCTTCGCGATCGTCCACAGGTATTAAATGCTCGCCAACGAGTAATCCCTGTTTCACCCATTGATTCCTTAATGGTCTGAAAGCAGCGTTGTACATTTCCAATAGAAAGTTCTCCACGTGAAAATGAAACGGTCTCGAAGGTTTTACCAATTGGTGATAAATAGTAAACGCGTTGATTAATGGGATCTCGTAGTCGTCTATCAGAATTACGACGCTTTCGCCAAAATGTTCGTGAAGTTTTTCACTCAAGAAACATAAACTGCTACGTAGACTTTTATCGTCGAATCCTTCTGTAAAATATCGTTCGAGTTGATCTGATTTAGTAATACGTGACGATTTTAGTAAATATTTATGAGCTTCGTACGTTTCCTTGATCGATGATTGAATACTTTCTATCACTTTTTCGTACGTGTTTCCGGTTATGTTTTTAAATTTTACCAAAATGACTGGATATTTTCCCTGGTGATGGGTGTTGGAGGTGTGGGCTATTTTCAAAGGTTTCAGTGTTCTGGTTTGGTTCGAGCTTGTGTTGATTACTCCTCCGAAAAAAAGTTTATCGTTTGTTGTTTGCTCTTTAGGTAATGGGTTTCCTAAATCATCTACTTCGATTTCGAAAAATCTACGAATCATGTCCATATTTGTACTCTTACCCCAGCCATTTGGTCGCAGAATGAGGGTTACTTCGGAGCGTGTTAATAGTTGGTCGATGAGTAATGTTTTGTCAACGAAAACGTCATTGTTTAGTACCAAGTGTTTGAAATCTTCGGTATCGACGTTTATTTTCAAAGTAGAAGCTCTTGAATGAATTATTAAAATCAATGAAATGAATTCGAAAAGGGCTTTCATTGTATCCAAAATTTATATTTTACTAGAATGATAACGCGGTGATGGTCGATGTAAAGAAATCGAACGATGGTGGCGGTGTAATCGTAGAAAATGAAGTGAGGTGCAAATGGTGTATTGGCATGGTTTCTATTGGATTAAATACCTTCTTCGATGAATTTATCTATTGTAGAAATCCTGCGAATTTAAAGAAATCGTTGATATATTTTGTAATGAACAGATTAGAAAAATCGATGTAAAGTCGAAGATTAATTTTCAATATTCGTGTAGTGTAGGTATTTAGTACTTAGGTAACTTTATTTTATTAATCTTGGTCTTACTTACGCAGAAATTTTAAAACAAAATTCAGTTCGATGGTATTCTTACGAAAGTGTTTTGTTTAAAATCTACCATTTTGATTTTTTTTTAATGCAAGTGTGATTAGGTCTCGTTTCTATCGATAAAACATTGCTCCCAATAGATCGATTGATAAAGGGAATGAGATTAATAGCAATCGTTTGTGAATAATTCACGTGATAATTCCTATATTAGTTCTTGATCAGTATGTAAATGATATCGAACTTGATTGAGCTTCGCTTCGTCAGACACGAGAGACTCGCGGACGCCTAATTATCGAGTATCTTTCGTTTGATTTGTGATTTGTTTTTGCGCGTGCGCGCGTACTTGTGCGCATGCGCGATTTCCATCGTTATTCGTTTTTTATTGGCTGGATTTCCCGCGTTTGGCTTTTTTTGTAATTATTTGATCTGAAATAATTATAATTCATTATTGGTATTTCACTAATTATTATTTATTAATAATATCAAATACCTATAAAAATGAAACAAAAATAAAAAAATACTCAAGTGTATTATTTTATGAAAAATTTAAAAAAATGGTTATTTCAACGAAGTATTAGCCTAGTAAAAAAATGATAACTACAATCAATAAAACAATAAAAAATATTGTACTTGAATTTCGGTAAACATGATCGAATTAGAGCCCTGCGCCGCCGCCGACTTCAAGCTCGGCGGCTGAAATCGGCTGGAATGCTCAATACTTCGGGAATTTTTGCTAAATAATTGTATCATTTAAATTTTGAAATCTCTACATTTTTGAAAGAATCGCAATCTTACAGCAATTCCACTTCAAAATCTTTTAAAATAGCTGTTAAAAAATTATCTTTATGATAAAAATGGCATTCAGCCACCACGAGCCGCCGCTAGCCGAGTGACGAGTCTCTCAGTCTCATAAGACTGCCTGAAATGTGCATATTAACATATTTTTTGTTCATTTTACGATTTCAATTGTCATTAAAATGTTCATTTCGATGTTTATTAGGTACCTAGTCAATTGTATCCGTTGAAATATTCTATAATCCCAGTCAACGATGTTTGATACCGATGACGAATCTAGTCAAACTTCTGACGAAGAAAGTAATTCAAGTGATGCTGAACTTCCATCCGATAGCGATGATGCGGCTCATGAGAGCGATTCCAGCGAAGAAAGTGACAGTGACAGGGAAACGAGTGACTTTAGCGAGGAAAGTTCGAGTTCCGATGATGAAGATGAAAGTGATAGTGAAAGTAGTGATTCACCCAATGCCATTGATCGTAAGTTGAATCATTACTTTGATATTCTAGCATGCTTGAATTTCATTAAATCGGATTTATGTTTCTAGTAAAACCAACCAGCGCGCCTAAATTGGAAGAAATCGCCTATAATACCATAGCAGTCGTATTGTGGAATCGTGCAGCCGTCCAAATACCTGGAATAATTACTAATCATAGCGAATGGTACAGAATGTCCAAAGATGAAATACCCAAATGGACAAATGAATTACCTGTACCTAAACCTTTCTCAATATGCATCGAGAATCGTTCCAGTAAAATATTATCATCTGTGAGAAACTGGGTTTCGTATCACTTCCGAGCGATTTTGTTTAAACAAGGAACTAGTTCCGAATTGTATTCTCATATCAATTGTATTGCTTGGAATCCAAATGGTACCATTAATTGTAAGAAAACCGCTCAAAATATGTTAGAATCTGAAGTGTTGACCAATGAGGAGAAATATCGTTTCGCATGTACGTACTGCTTAGTACAAGATATCGAAAGAATATGGCCTTCGATCGAGGAAAACGATATTCTGGATGAATATCGGTTTAATAGGTATCCTTTGATTTATTATTGGAATTGTTATTGTTCTAATGATTTAGATAGAATGTTATCTTTACTTGAAAACTCGCCCATCGACGAATTTATGATTCGACAAGCCTACGTCGATAATTGGCCCGCCAAGGAGTATTTCTTCGATCGATTGAGTGTCGAGGATCAAGTTATAAATGCTATTTGGTTGATTGACGAGGATGGAATAGATTACCAGAAGTTGGTGCTGATGAAGCTGAACGAATCTCAACGTTTGTACGTCTACTTGGATAAATGCGTTGAAATCATATCTAATTACGTAAATAGTGACAATAACGAAGAAGATGCTGTATCAGCGTGGTACGAAGTTCGTGATTTGATCACTCAAGAACAATTTTTGTCGTTATGTAAGAAATTAATCGGACGCGGACACGATGGCTTCGTTTTAACGAAAATTTGGACCAGTGCTTACGATGAATTCAAACGTCACGTTTTAACCTACAAGAATTATTATTTTATTAGAAAAGCGTTGCAGTTATGCAAACAGAGAATGGAAAACGGAAGAGAAATTTGTATCGATTTCTTATCAACGGTGTTATTAGACGACACCTGTTTGAATATTAAACGAGAAATCACCAAAGAGAGATTTTTCTTCGAATGTTGCGAAACCTTCATACTCAAAGATGAATTAGAATTATTGAACCGACTGATAAATATATGCCTTCCTGAAGCAAACGAATGTACAAAATTCAAGCATACGTTGGTAAAAATTGCAAAAAAGCAGTGTTTCGGTGAACGTTGCGAAAAATTGATAACAGATGGTCAAATCGAAAACTTAATACGATTGTTGAATTTCTGTTTTCCCAAAACGTATCCGAAATCGATGGAAACCGTTCGCGATATTCTCAAGACTAATTTGAAACATCTGGATGACCAATGTTTAACTCATTATTCGACCGGAAATTTGAAAGAATTGAATGATTTCTTGGCTCCACTTGTATCATCGTATCCGGAAATTGTCCTCGATTATAAAAGTAAACTACTTTTATCAGAGAATGGTATCAAAGCGTGTATTAATCATTTTAGCTCGAAGATTGATACGCTGGCTGCAATTGTGGCAGATGGTTTTCTTCCAAATTCGAAATTGGCTGCCGAGTTCAAAAGAATTATTATTTTCGCTGACGAGAATATCGATAAACTCCAGAATTTCATATTCAACGGACGATTGAATAATGTGAAGAGATTCGTCGGTTGGTTTTTGAAGTCGAATAGGGATAAGAAGAAATTAAAAGTACGTTTAATCGATCGACTGAAACAACAGATGAGACGTATTGATCCTCAGACGAGGAAGAAGTATTCGGAATTTTTGTAGGAGCTATATTGAAATTTGGCAAAACCAATATTTCTACGTTTTTTATCCATTCCGTGCGCAATGATCGAAGTATTAATTAGTTGGCTATTGTTTATTAATTTTTTCTTAAATTTATTTTACGTGTGTTGAAACACTTCGTTTTAAATGTGTCTGTACACTTAGGAGAATGTCAATTAAAAGACTGATTTTAATTTTCTATAATTATTGACATCCTTGAAAACTGATGTACTGTAAATTGTTCACGTAGAATTTCGAGGATGTCATGTGTTTTCAAATAATGGTGAGTACAATTGATTGAGTTATATCGACTTGTTCAGTGGTGAGTATTCGATAATTTTTCTATCCTTATCACGTCATTGTTTCTCATGTTGATTGATAAATCCGAAATCGTACAATAAGTACCTGATTTTCACGAGAGTATGGTACTAAATAAGATGGGTTTTTTCATTATTTTATCGTTCAATTTACGGTTTTTAAATTACAAATGATGTAATGGTGAAAAACCTTTGTAAATTCGTATAATTTTCATTTCATTTTGAATTTTTTTTATTCAATTTTAAACCTAAGCGTAGTATGCAGCACCGACCAAACTCGAATACTCACGATAAACGCCGAATAAAAGTTGCGCAGTACTTACTGCGCATCATTTTGATTGAATAAACGGTTATTTTTCAATTTTTTTTTGTTATTCGTTCATTCATATTTCGTGGCTCGTGTAATGGCTCGTGTTCGATGTTTGTGCGATGTAAATGTGTGAATTGCTTTCCAATTTATGAATTTAATAACGGTTCGGATTAATTACGATTAATTATTTGAATTACACTCTATTCTTTACAAGTACATCTTTGTAATTTGATATCACCGTTGTTCAGTGGGTGAGTTAATCTTATTTCTCATATTTCTTTTCGTCAATATACATAGAAGTACATTGAAACTATGATGCATAAATACCAATATTAGTTATTCTTTATTCATATTCGAAAGATGTTGGGAAAAAGAGATACCCCTACGTCGATCTACATGCATCTAGAATTTGGTTAGATAAATGTAGATTTCGTTACGCGTTGAATTTAAAAGATTCTTTCAAATTGAATTTGGAAGAAAGTGATTTGATTCGAGTACATTGTTTTGGTTTTATTTATCCATTGTTGAAGTGGCTTTTGCGTTACTTCGAGTGAAATTTCTAAGAAAGATGACGATCTTGGTGAGTTGATTTTTTTTATACCATTGATCGTCTATACGATGCGCGGTTTTCTATTATTCGTAAATTATCGTTCTATTGCGTTTGCAGGGTTCTTTTATAACGAAAAGGGCTGAGAAGTGCCCCGATGTGTCTCAGTTAGAAATTATCGAACAGGTATGTGTTCGATTTATCAAATTATATTTTACTTAGGTAATGTAGTGTTTCAAAGATCAGCTATGTTGGCACGTTTTAGAAAAAATCGCATCTTATTTTATTAGTAAACAGTAGTTATTGAAAATTACAGGATTAAAGTACATAGTCGAAATTTATGCCTCTGTTAAAATATTCATAATTCGAAATGGTGCGTAGATATTATGAATCATGCAATCATATGTTTAGAGCTTTCCACTTTCAACGCATACGTGTGATGCGGGGTTGCGTTAACATTGCGCCGTTGTAAACGCATGCGCAGTACATACCCCAAACATACGCATATATTACCATCGATGTTTATTATCCTCAACACGTTTTTTGCCGTTTTTCGTGTATAACATTTTTTATAAAACATTTACGAAAATTTTTGTTGAAATATTTTCTGAAGAGAATAAAATTATCTCTCAAATGGTATATTAACTTTTGAATTTTATCCATAGTTTTTGAATTATATTTGTTTCAAACTTCACATTAAATTATTTCAAGAACTGCAATTCCCAACTTTGTACTTACAATGAACAAAATGTAGCATTTTTTTGCTCTTTCCAACGATATAATAGTCTTTTACAATTCAAAATCATACCATCGCTGTAATTTTTGATAATCTGAACAGAGCAGGGAAAACTGAAACTGAATCAAAACTGAAACTGATTGAAAACTGAAACTGAAATGGAAAAACTGAAACTGAAAC
>FIZU01030819.1:0-10183 GCA_900064475.1 Pseudococcus longispinus
TTCATCCCCACCACCACTAACTCTCCACAATCATTTCTTCCCGGGATTCCCCAAAGTCCTAATAAATGTTTTATTAATTTCTCTGACATTTTTGCATATTTTTTTGTACTACCGAATTTTTCTGAAAATTCGGTTAATAATAAAATTCACACTTTGGGAAGAAATGCAAACTCGATTGAAAAAAAATTCACAACAACGCACCATTCAACGTTTAATATCACTTAAAAAAATTAAATAAAGGACAAAAATACTCGAAAATTAAAAACCAGATGGTTGAACCCAGAAAGTTCCTGAAATAAAAATGCTCGCTCGCATAAATATCGAAGATGTTACATGTTCAAAAATGACTTTACGTTTTTAAAATTCAACACAATAATAAAACACTACTTTTTTTTTACATACAGTAATAATAAACTCGAATTTAAAAAAAATGTTCAACAGTTATGAAAAGAAAGAGCAAGGCTACGGCTTACAAAATAAAACAAAAAAGAAAAAAAAAGAAAATATATACATCACTTATACACACTCGTATAACCAAGTGCCACATTATTTTCTATATCATTACTCGTAAAATAATTTTATCTAAATATATAAAAATTAAAACAGCGGGAAAAAAAAGAAAAAATATGGGGAAATGTATAAATATGCACGTATGGATATTCACATAAAAAGAAGATGATAACCAAACACTATGCTATGTACAAGTACACTATATGAAAATATATACGTAAAAATACGTAATAAAATTAATTTAAATATACAAAAAAAACCTAATTACAAAGGCGCCCTTTTCTCATCTAGGAAACCTCGTACACGTAGAATAAAACCTGAACCAAAATATTCGTACATACGTCACAATACGAAGCCTACAAGGGCCCTCGAAAAAAAACAACCCTGCTGGCTCGAAATTTGCGAAGAAAAAAATCACTAATTTATGCACCGAATCCGAGCCAGGGTTACGTCTGCTGATGCTGATTATCACTCTTCAATAACGTACCGTAATCGATATGTAAAAAATCTGATAACTCTTTGCCTATATGATTAAGATCGGTAGAAGGATCAGCTGCGATGACGTAATTCGTTCCACCAATGGTGACGTTCTTTTCGCCAGCCAGAATCTTCTGTTTTTCAACATCGACGGTAGCTGCGGCTTCAACAGGATCATCCAAAGCGACGCCGGCGGCGGCGTCTTGAATAAATTGCAATGTGGTATAATTCTCGCCGTCGAGCTGCAAATACGCCAGTTGTTCCCCGTTGCCGGCTGAGGCACCGCCCATGAGGTCAAAATTGGCGAAATTTTCATCGGCGGGAACATTGACGATGTAATGAGACGCATTCGATGCGGCTCCGGCGTCTTCGAGGAGGCGGAAATCGTTCTCTTTGATTAACTGAACACCTCCGTTGCCATCGGAGAGTAGGACGTAATTGGTCTCTTGGCCGTTTTCGTTTTTCGAATCGGCTATGAGCTGGAAATCAGCCGAATCGACGTTTAGGATGATATTTCCGGCGGCTTCCAGAGCTGTGGTTGAATCCGGTACTTCGATTTGGGACGCTGTGTCGGCTGCCACCATTGCTACGGTGGCTGGCGAGATGGCGGTGGATGTTGGAGTCGTGGTGGATGACGTGATCAAAGATACGACTCGGTTTTCGAGCTCGGCTGGTGGCTGGTGGGACGTTGGTTTGCTCAGGATGGGGGGTTGCTTGGCTCGAGGTGTCTTTTTGGTCAAGCCGGAAGCCCAGCTGGTCGATGATTTGAGTAGGCTTCGGTTTAGGCTGGATGAGGCGGCGGGTCGTTTGATAGGAGGGTTCGGTTTGGGCTGCGGTAAGTTGGCGAGTAAAGAACACGTTTCGGTTTTCGTTCGCGAACTCGTATCGAACGTTTGATTGGATGGTCTGAGTATGGGCGTCGTTGAGCTGATCGGAGCGACGAACGTCCTGGGCTTGGTAAGGCTATCGTACAATATGCTTTCGGCTTTGGTCGCCGATTGGCGGGCAGGTTCTTTGGTACTGTCTGCGGTCGATTTAAGCACTTGAACCGAAGATAGGGGTGTGTTTTTGGTTAAGATAGAAGTGGTGGTGGTCGTCGACGAAGGTGTGGCTTTCTCGACGATTTTCGGTTTTAGCAGGTCGTCGTTCAGAATGCCGTCGACGATGCTTTTATGACTACCGTTGGTTATTGGTTGTGATGTTTTGTTTCGGATTACGATACTTTCCAAGAAATCGCTTCCGGTCAGAGCGACCGGAGATTTGGATTTCTCCGGCGGCGAGGCTAATAAAGGAGATGGTATCTCGTCGATGGCATTTCTCGTAGTTACCTGAGCAGAATCGCCGTCAAAATTGATACCGTCGGCGTCTCCGTTGTTATTAACGACGCTATTGTTGCTATCTTCGTCATCCATCATCACATCTCCGTTCATATCTGCGATCGATGTCGACGGTGGCATCGTAGATTCGACCGCAGCAGTCGATTCGATAGCTTTGGTGGTGATGAACTCGACATCATTGATGGTTAATCGATCATCGACCAATAATCTCCTCAAATCGTTCGGATTATGGACTCCGGCCAATTTCAAAGTACGTTTCCAGAACAAAGGACCGGTTAAATTAAGATGGCTGACATCGTTCATCAACTTAATTCGGCCCAGAATGTATTGCAGCTTGAGCTCGGCTCTTTGCTGCAGTTTGGCCGGATCATTGGTCCGACGTGTGTCCTGCTTACCGAATTTCATGGCGTTGATACGTTTGTACGCTAGTTTCGCCTCGTTCAACGACATAACCGGTTCTCTGGTCAACTGATCCCGTTGAGCTTTTCGAACCGCTTTGCGCCAAAACAACGGTCCTAGTAAATACTTGTTTTCTACTTTGCCTCCATTTTGAGCCGCTTTCTTCCGAATCAAGGTTAAACGACGCAGGGCGACGTTACGAAAAACATTATCGTACATATCACATTTATCCGCTTGAACGTCGTCTTCGTCGAGCTCGTTTTCTTCGATCAAATGAACTAATTTATTCTGAGGTTCCTTCGGAGGCGTATCTTTCGTCAAGTCGACACTTTTGATCGAGCTGGTGGGTGAAATTCCAGCCCGAGGGGTAGTTTCGATTCGTATCTGAGTTTTTTTAGGCGTTTCCGGCCTCGACACTGGGGGTAATTCGTCGACAAGTGGGCCCGGCGTCGAAGGCAGTAGCAAGGTAGATTTAGCAGGCGATGGAGTACTTTTTAATACTATTACGTTGGAAGATTTGGGCGGTGTTTTGGCCGCGGAGGTTGGTAGAACTGAGACAGAATCGGGTATTCGATCGGCGACCAGGGAAGGTACTTTCGTCGGACTGGGTTGAATCGCAGGAGCATCTCTGCTATCGCGATCGTCGTTTAGCAATTCGAATAACTCGTTGGTTGTCAAGGTTTCTTGTTTAGATCGAGCTGCGTCGATTGGTGCTGGACCTGCGATGTCGTCGTCGTCGTCGAAATACGTCGGTATGTCTAAATTATCGTCTACGTCGTCTTCTGCGTCGTCTTGCATCGACATCGAAGTCGTATCGCCACCATCCATAATGATATTCTCGATCTGATCTAGTTTCAAACGTTTGGCTCCTTCTGACGAAGGCGAAAGTTGTATTCTACGTTTACGATCCGAAGCCAGCTTATGGGACGAGCTGGCTGATTTATCTATACTGATATCTGGCGTTTTAATTTTCTTCTTAAGTAAATTCGCGTCTAGATTATCCACCTTGACGATAAATTTGGTAGCGTTCATAACGATATTCTCGACATTATTGAACGTCTTCAATGGTATAACATCGTCTCCGATATCGTCGTTGAATTTCCTCGCTCGCGAATACTTCTCATCGTACGATCGCGGAGTCGAAGGCGCCATTTTCTTATAATATATTAAATTCTCTTTAGCGCTGTCGTGGCGCGCCACCTTCGGATATTTCAGCTCGAAAGATTTACGGTATTCCGTCTTAGGAGAAATCATCGGCCGAGAGATATCCGAAGACGGAGAATTCTTCAGCAAAGATTCTTTAACGAACAAAGGCCCGACTAGTCGACCGAAATCGGCCGACCTAGCGACGCTTCGGTCCGCCGATGCTGGTTGAGGCGATTTCTTCGCGAATAATTTCTGTTTCTCGCGCTGCTTACGACGCTGCTCTTCTTCTTCTTTGTGCTTTTGTACGTGCATTTTGAAGTTGGATAAATGACGAAAGTCTTTTTTACAGATTGGACAAACGTGAGGCTTCTCGTTGTTGTGGATCATCATGTGCTGCGTTAGTGATTGTCCGGTGCTCAAGCGTTTGCCGCAGGTACGACAGATGTACTTGGATTTGTTGCGTTGTTTGCCGTATGATTTATTGTATCGTTCGATCAGACTATTGTTACGGTGCAGTTTCATGTGCTCGTTGAGTAACTCGTGCTCTTGGAAGGTGGTATTGCATAAGTGGCATCGGTAGGCGGACGACGAGTATACTTTGGATGCGTTTTTCGAGCTGTTCTTGTCGGTTGATTGTTTGGATGACGTGGATGGGCCGAAATCCGTTTGCTTGGATGATTTTTTCGACTTTTTAGGCTCCGATATGGGTATCTAAATCAAATAATGAGCTCATCAATAACTTTTTCCTCGAAACCGGTTGTATTGTGGTTAATTGTACCCACCTCGTCATCATTTTCGAAATTAGCTTCAATTTTTATCGGTATAGGTAAAGGTATTTTCGATGTTGTTTCAACGCATCGAACTTCGTTATCATTATTCTATTCCAAGAACGTGAAAATGAAAAAAAAACACATCAAAATTAATAAAATGGAAAAAAATTCCAAAATTCATTTTTAATGTTCACTTGAGATACCTACCTCATTAATTCGTTCTTCTTTTATTTCAATTTCCGAAGTAAAACAAGTACCAATATCATCCGAATCGACCAACATCTAAAAATTCAAAACACCACGATGCATAAAATTCTCTCGAACAATCTCAGCAGATGAAAAATACTACTCACGCAATCATTATCAATGTCATCGTCCCGCGGTTCTTCCTTTATCACGACACTGTCATTGAAAACTGTATCCTGTGATAAAATACCGTTCATTAAATACCGCACGATCGGTTTAAATCTTCCAAACAAACCAAAAAACACCTTACCGATTGACTATTGGCTTTATCACAATCGTAGGATTCTTCGGTATCACTAATCGTATGAATATCCGCGTTGTCGTCGTTTTCGATAATACACGTAGCATCGGTTTCATTACCAGCAACATTTGCATTGGTTGAATCAGCCGGTAGGGTTTCTTGATTATGAAATTTTGTCGAAGAATCGTCACAAGCGCCACGAACATCGATTATCGTAGGTATAAACTCGCTAGCGGTGTCGGTATTTTGGGTATCCGAACACTGCGACTCGTTTTCCGTACCAGATTGAACCAGTTCTTCAGTATTCGGCTCGATGGATTGGTCTTCGTTGGGAGAAGATTCCATATTTGAAAGCGTATCAGTTTGGTCGACTGGCTCGTTAGCATCCGTATCGTTTAAAGTAGCTTGAATACTATTATCGATCATATCTTCCGGTGCCAAACACTCGAATAAGTTTGTAGCCGAATCACAACGAGATTCTAATCTCGAATCGAATACATTTTCGGGTAGAATAATATCCATGAAAAATGTTTTAATTCATTTCGAACAATCTGCAATAAAAGAAAAATAATATTAAAAAAGTGTTGGTAAATTGTGTTTTTTTATGATAAGAATGAAACACTGGATATTACAGTACGTGATAATTTACTGTTGTAGACGGTACGCGTTGATAATGTAAATTTAATTTAACCTTACGATATACCTAGGTACTTGACGCGATCCAAACATGATCCATTATCAAAATAATCTACTTTCGTATCAATAATTTAGTAAATAAACAATGAACTTACCTTGTCAAAAGTGTCGGTGAAATGACTATAGGCGAGTAACTGTGACCACAAAGCTTACTCGATGGAATAAATAAATTCATATTTATACACACACAATCGAGCAAACATTAATTCGTGCGTTTTTTACGAGTAAAACACTATTTTACCCAAGTTAATTAAAACCGCCAAGTTGAAAACATTATTAAAACATTTCACAGGAAATAAGGAAATATACAACCACAACTTTTTTAATCATTTTTTTACTCTGGGGGTTTTTACTTTTTGGAATTTTTCGACGAAAAAAATTGCAGCCAGCCATTTTGTGATGTTTCGCTGATTCAACGTGGAGCGCTGCTGTCGACCTTGTGTGTTTCAAATGATGAGTCATTATGGCTTTGGCCAATGGCGTGCGAGAACGCGCATTATTAATTTAAAAAATTGTCATCATCATCAATCAGGAAATTTAATGTATTATTGAATAATAAAATAGAAACTGAAATAGTAGTAATACAAGACAGAATTCGATAGTTTTAAATTTAAAATTTAGGCATTTAGGCCTATCAGTAAAAAATGAACCGTTGGTCCATTTTAGGCTTGAATTGAATTTCTTAAATTCAGTAGGTTTAGCCTTAGGTAATGTTATTGTCTTGAGATTGTATTATGATTGAACTTCGAACATGGAAGCACAAAGGAAACTACTAAATAAAACTGCACTCAGAATTTGTCGTAATCCCAGATAACAATGTTTAACGACTGGAATTGGATCAGTACGACAAACTTCCAGTCAAAAGATGTCATTTCATAAGTGTACCATTTCGTCAGTTATCAAATAATGAGTACGACACACCATCAGCATGAAATTGTCTGAGACAAAAGGACATTTTATTTCTTTTCAGTTTTATTCCATTATTATTTTGCAGAGATGGACAGATCGCAGAAAAAAATATCAGATCTGAAAAAATCAGATCAAGATCGCGATCTTTGATCTTATCTTGTTCAAAATTTTTTTATCTGATCTTGTCAAAAATTTGGTGATAAGGATAATTTTTTTTCAAAAAAAAGATCGCGAAAAATATCAAAATGATGGCGGCACTGATCATGCAGCATGCACTGACCACTGAATTCAGGAATTTCCAATGAATTTTTCTCTTTTCAGTTTTCAGTGAACTGAAAAGTGAAAAGTGCGTTAGAAATTCAGAGCCATTGTAAAACATCATAATCATAATTATGATGAATTTGAAAATTGATCTTTTTTGAAAAAGATCGCAATCTAAACATTTACTTGATCTGATCTGAATTTTTTTTCTAACTGATCTTTATCTGATCTCGCTGATTTCTTTGTGATCTGATCTTTATCTGATCTAACTTTTTTTTTCATGATCTGTCCATCTCTGTTATTTTTTAGACGAAACACGTGATGGAGTGATTCCTAATTCAACGATCAGCTCAGTAAAATCAATCTTCACAATAGAATTTCGTAGCATCGCATAATATCAAATTGAGAAATCAAATAAACATAGGTACCCATCTGCTTCAATCAGTCACTTCATTCGTGAATACCTAGTCGTCTTCTATGTAGAAATACCATTGAATTATCAACAAAAATGAGATTAGTGTCAAAAGAAATTCAAAAAAAAATTTCAATGTACTCAGGCATCAAAAATTCGGTCGTTTAGGACGTGTAATTTGATGCCTCGTCCATAATTTCGATTTTAGGTAAGTATTTGAAGGAAGATTTTGGTATAAAAGAACTAAAATTATGATCACTTTCATGAAAATGATTTTTAAAAATTTCCTTTCTAAAAATTCACATGGCTGCGCCTCTGACCAAACTCGTTATACAGCCAAATCAACATTTGCGTACGTCGCCGATCTATCCGCTATTTCAGTCTTATCAATGAATTAGATAAAGACAGATAAGGTTGAATAATCCAAGTTAAATTTATAGTCATAGTTTAGTCATAAAATTGCTGCTAACGTAAGAAGTGGGGCGAATTTTCTGTTTTTGCCTTCCATATGGACAATACTCAGTATCTTAGAAATTTCTAAATGATTCAATCGTATCTAGATGGACTAGTTAATTCGTGATAAATTCCGTTATCTCTGCATTAGGTTCAATATTCATTCATAAACTGTAAACATGTTGAAGCTTGTCAAATTACAGTTACTTCGTAAAACCATAAGGTAATAAAAATACGTTATTACATATGTAAACTGATAACATTTTAGATACAATATTATGTTCGGTATCGCTTCATTACATAATTTGTTGTAGAGCTCCGAATGTACAATTTGCTCAAGCAATATCACAATATTATTGTACAGATAGTACTCATGTTCAACCACCGGTTCTCTCTAACCAGAAAGTTAAACAATGTGAGTATTTTTAAAGATTATCTACTAATCTCAAGATTTCTTCTCTATACTTATCGACTCATATGTATCTTTGCAGTACGTGATAAAATGATGGAGCTGATGGGCATAAGCAGAGGATATCAACCACTGAGTTTCAATCAAAATCGTAATCATTTATTACAATATTTGCCCACGTCTCAGAACGAATTACCGACTCGATGTATGCAGGTTTGTAATACAAATGAAATGTTCTACTACTTGAAATGCAACAAAGAAGACAAAGTATAGCTTATTTATACGATTTCAGGATAGCTTCGATGATGCTCTAATCCCACTTAGTACTGATTACGATTTACAAGATAAATATGTAACGTATCTGGGATACATAAGACTAGGAAGAGTAATGGAAGATATGGATTTCTTCGCTGGTTCGTTATCATCTGAAATTAAAATACAATTTGGACGATAATATCGAGATTATGTTTCAGTTTGGTGTGCTATGAAACATCTACAGAATCCAAAACAACCCATTGATCAACCTACTCCTTACGTTATCGTCACCGTTCTCGTCGACGAAGTACAATTCACTCAAATAACTCCAAAGGTAAATCACCGCATCGTTTTGGAATGAAATAAACAACGAGTAATCGAATATGTACATTTTTAGCCCAACAAAGACATTCGAATTTCCGGTAAAGTAACATGGGCTGGAAAAACATCAATGGAAGTAACCGTTTGGCTAGAACAAGACATCGAAGGAACCTGGCAACGTATAACTTGCGCCGTATTCGTAATGGTGGCTCGAAATTCAACCAATACCGGTCCAGCTTTCGTAAATAAACTCGTACCAAATGGCGAACGAGAGATAGAAATTTATAAACGAGCTGAAGGTTAATATAACTCGTAAAGATGGTCCACTGCTTAGCTAACTCTTAGATCGGTATTGGGAGTTATTAAAGCTTTCGTAGGCTTAATTTGAAACACATGACGTATCTCGATTTTTACTTATTCTCAAATGGTGTTTGGATCGTATGTCTGTAGCTCGAGCATTACGTCGTAAGACCGAAAAAACTGGTAATTTGATAAATAAACAACCGACGCCGGATGAACAAACTTTGATTTACGATTTATTCATTCGTACCGTTGATGTGACCGATCCGTTGCTTGGCCGGAGATTACTACCGCAAGGATGTGTATGGGTTGAGGATACAGCCATGGTTACTAATATATTTTCTCATCCTGAGGTTCGATGTTATGATTTGTCTGTAATTAAGTTATTTTAAGATATTTTTGAACTACATTATATTGTGTTCTTATTACAGGATAGAAATTTCCATAATAAAGTATTCGGAGGATTTCTCATGAGGCAAGCTTTAGAACTTGGGTGGCTGACAGCATATGGACATAGGTATCTAATTTTGCAGACTTCGTTAATCTTTTCATCGAAACATAGAAATTATTTTTTCTTTGTCCACTTTCATCGTATATCACAAAAGAGTGTAGGTGGGTTTAAAGGGATGATTTGGCCTTGAGCACCGAATAAATTTTGGGAAATTTAGGACCAATATTTCAAGACTGCGAAACATCATTTTCCAAAGTTTTTTTTGAACAAAATTTCCATTTTTGAACAAGTTTTCAATTTTTGAACAAAATTTGTTTTTCTGAACAAATAAACGGTTTGAACAAATTTTCAATTTTTTAACCAAAATTGAAATTTTTGAACAAAACTACAATTTTTATTTTTAAACAAAATTTCAATTTTATTTTTGAACAAAATTTCCATTTTTAAACAAGTTTTCAATTTTTGATCAAAATTTCAATTTTAGAACAAAATTTTCATTTTTGAATAAGTTTTCAATTTTTGAACAAAGTTCCACTTTTTGAACAAAATTTGTTTTTTTGAACAAATGAACGGTTTGAACAAATTTTCAA
>FIZU01030820.1:0-20183 GCA_900064475.1 Pseudococcus longispinus
TTTGTTAAAATGAGGAAATGTATTGAGCCCGAGCGAAGCGAGGGCGAAAATTTTTGCAAAGAATTAGAATCAAAACCTAAAATTCCATAAATTTTTTCAACATTTTAATAGTCAAGGAAAATTCGAAGAAGTTACCCATGTATACTAGTGGAAAATGCAAATAAAACATGACATTTTTCGTTTCACCGGGCCCCTAAAACCCCCAGGCCCGGGTACAACTGTACCACCTGTACCCTCCCTCCCCTTGAGAGGGCCCTGCTCATATCTGAAAATTATTTTCGCTCTCCTTCAAAAGTCTTGCTTTTAAAATTTCTAGAGAAATTTTATTCGAAAATTTTCAAAAACGTACATGGAAGAAATCCAATCAATTTTATGCACACACTGTTTATAGAAGAAGAATCACAATTCTCAATGAATTTCTTCCATGATGCTTTGAATTTTTTTCAAATATTTTTCAAAAGTTCATCATAATGAATTTTCCCCTCATTCATAGGACTTTTTTTGCACCATTATTCAAGAATCTTCCACATCCGAATGAATTTTAAACATACCTTCTGAAAAAACTTTCCAACGATTTCTAGAAATCTTCTCCGAAATTTTCATATTCCAATAAAATTTTTCTAATCGAAACAATTCTTCAAAAGTCGCGATTTTCAAGATGCAGAGTTTTCCTCAAGATTATAAGTTTCCTTCCTAGCCACTATAAAATTTTCTTTTACAGCCACTTTATCAAATTCTAATTTGCCAGTGAATCTTGAATTATTCAACATGTTTTCCTTTTTTGAAGAACTGCCTTCTCTCTCTTAAGATGTCAGTCTCAACAAGTAAGGCAGTTTTATCACATGAACAATAAACATGAGACACAGATAGATAATTATACCTGACTGACGTTCGTATTGATTCCTACAACTTGCTAGGAATTCAGAAACTTTGAAAAAACAACCAATTGCAACCCTTTTTACACCACGAATATTAGGAAGCTTCACTCTATATCCTCGCATCAAACATTACGTATGTTCTCCAAATATATCCAATTTGCTATCCACTCAAACGACCGAAATTAAACTACACCCACGCGAGTGACAATTCCAGGAAACCCGCCAAACGTGTCGTTTCGTCGAACCAATTCATCGATCGAGGATAATTTAAGACGATGAATATCTCAATTCCGAGAAGATCAATCCGACTGAAATTAGCTGCACTTTCTTCTCAACTACGAGTAAATTGAGCGATGATCGACCGTCCACGCCAGCACAGCAATCGCCAATCGCAGGCGTATGAATGTTTTGGACGAGTGACAAACTTGTACAAGTAGCAAAAAAAAAAGAGAGTACTTTAATAATATCATCGGATACGTGCGCTCTTGCGGCATGTCGCTGTGAAAATCGAATACTTAGCAGTGGTCATCAACACGAACATGCCGATTCGTGATGTAACCGGCGGATACGTACCTTATATGGGAAGCTTTCTCAATATTGAGCACCATTGTAACGGATACAAAGCTTAAATAAGTCGAAATAAACGACCACAGACGAAAACTAAGAAGAAAACTCTGTTTCTTAACGAAAATTATAACTACGTGCATTTCGAATTTTTCTAATCGTGACGTAATAATTCCAACGAACACGTCGGAAATGAAATTATATATAATGTAGATAATAAAAAAAGTGTGCAACAGGTTACGGCAATTTTTTGCTTATGTTTGTGTCTGCGATAATTGATCCAAAAGGTGTTACTAAAATATCACGTCTTTGGGTACTATTTATTATAGTGATCCAGTTTATCTTTGTGCCTGGCAAACCATTGATACGTATAAGAATCCGCAGGTACTTATGGAATCAACACGACGATGGCGAGAGTGAGGATAATACGAGTGAAAAGAAATCGTTCTTGGATTTTCGAATCGACCAGTGTGATTTTGTCCAATTTAAAGACGACGGTGACAGTAGCGAAAAATATTCAAATTTGAATTGATATCTCGGGGGTATTGTTGATCATGCCCTAATACACAGGTTCGCGAATACATCCACATGGAAAGATGACCTTATACAGATTAAATTTAATTATATCGCCTGTGACAACGACTAATTCCGAAATAACTTAAACAGTTGTTGTACTTTGATCTTTAACCAATTAAGATAATACGACTTCGCAACCGTTAGTATTCCAGTCGTTCTTTTACGTAGTAAATTACCTACCTATCTGTAACGGTCTTAGTTTAATTAACCGCTTTATTTCTATATGGTTTTATGAATTCTGTGAAGTAATGCCGTTTTTAGCCACGATGCTCGAATCGCTCACAGCGAACTAGATTTCGGTTGCGATATCCGTAAGTCATCGTAACCTTTGTAGCGTTTATTTATCTACTTCTTTTTTTTTTTATTTTCGCTAATTCAAGGTCATCAACGTTCAAAGTGTGTGCCCGTAAACCGGCTGCACCTTTGTCTCGATCAGTTCCAGCGTCCATGCGCTTTGGTTGACTTTACTCCTTGGTCGTCATCAGCTGACATGCCCCAGGCACGTTGCCATCGTGTCGTTAATACCGTTGCAGAACGTGTTGGAATTTAGTATAAACCAGGGCGATATTAAATTTCAAATTATTCCATAGACAGGTTCACAGTTCAAAACCCAAATCGAAGTTTTCGGCTTTTCACCAACCCTGACCTATCTTCGATGGAGCCATAACCTAAGCAAATTCATTTTGCTGGTGGATTTCCTCAGATACCTAATGTCTGGATTATTGTCCTCAGTTTTGGTCAATTTTGAAGTTGCAGGTTGCAGGATCATACGTATTTGCAGTGCTTCTTTGATTTTCAGCAGAAAGCGAAAGGAAAGAGAAACTTGATGTTTGCCTTTTGTTGAGACGATTTCCTATGTGATCCCGGGGTAATTAAAACATTTAATGAATAGTTACCAACATGGTTGACTTATGAAGCATCACTGCTGCACTTGCACAACCAGGACATTTCCATTATGTCACTGCACCTATCGTAGAAAGTTTTTATACTACTCCTACTGGTCAATATCTGCATACAAAGAAATCTTCTAATCGTCAATCTATAATTTACTCAGATGCGCGAATGAAAAGAGTATGTCAAGAAACACCTACGACCACGTTTTCTCATAATCAGTTGATTTTTCTGTTTCCTGTGATTCTTTTTAAGAAATCCCTACCACAAGTAGGTAATAATCTAATTTCAACATGTATTCCATAAATCAGATATGTAATATTTCAAAATGGCTAGACGAAATTTCAATTACCTACGATCGAATTTTAACATACGAGTACATATAGTTTCCCATAATACTGAAACATTTATCGAATTTCGATCAATCTTTCCAACACCAACTAGCAATTTTGAAAATTGAACAATTTTAGGACAGCCACAAAAAGAACTCTTCAGGACCAATTCTGTTTAAGGAGGATTCTTGACACATTCATTTTATTTTTCCACAGTCGCTGCAGGTTTCATTCGAGTTTATAAATTCTACTTCGAGTAAGAAGTTCTTTTCATATCTAGCTGAGTCAAAGAATGCACGATTATTAAGAATCAAATTGAAAATCTAACATTTTTCATGGTGGAAAAAACAAATTATCAAATCAGAAATTAGTTTTCTTTGTTCAGAGAGTTTCCAAAAGTTTCAACGAATAAAAACCATTACGAAGTTGATTGAAATTGGACCTGTCGGGTCTCTGGAGTAATTTTTGTGGAATTTGATGACAGTGCATGAGAAGAACAATTTCACGAGGCCATGACCAAAAAATTACCAGTTTTTACCAATTTAGAAATTGGAATGGAAAATATCAAAAAAATTGATGAAAACTGATCTCCAGTTTTTATAACTTGGCGACCTAGCACGAAAAAAAGTACCTAGCGACCAAAAAAAAAGTTTTTCCTCATTTCTAAAATTTGAAATACAAATTAATAATTATGTTCAGAAATTTTATGACAGTGATGACTTGATAAGAAAAATTTTATGAACAAAAGTCCCCGTCATTTCCATACTTCCCATGAAACTATAAAACATAAGATATGCTTTTGGTGATTAAAATTATTTTTCTAATTCTGAAAAAGGCTGACATAATTTCTAAAAGTCAAGAAAATCTGAAAAATTTTCCAAGTTCATAAAAGTCTGACATAATGTCTAAAAGTCAATTGAAATCCAAAAAATTTCGCAAGTCGAAAAAAGTCTGACAAAATGTGCCAAAGTCAATGGAAATTTAAGAATTTTTCAAATCCAAAAAGGTCTGACATAATGTGTCAAAGTCAATGGAAATCTGACAAATTTTCCAAGTCCAAGAAAGTCTGACATAATGTCCAAAAGTCAGCGTTACACAATTTCGTCACGGAATTTCGCGACGGAATTTTCCGCGAGATCACTTCCCATAGCAAAAGCATATCCTATGCTAAAAATCAAACGTTCGTCATTTTTAAAAATTTTTTGACATTTAAAAATTTTTTAGCGTAGGATATGCTTTTGCGATGACCAAACCTGTAAAAAACGACACGAAATTCCGTTACGCTGACTTTTATACATTTTGTCAGACTTTTTTGGAATTAAAAATTTTTCAGATTTCCACCGACTTTTTGGACTTGAAAAATTTTAAAGATAATGCTGACTTATAACTAGACAAAAATTTCAAGAAAACTTCAATTCAGAATATTGTTGGACAGCTTGTAACCTAACGCTGACGTTCAGACTTTTGCGAGACTTTTTTGAACTTAGTAACTTTTAGACATTTTGTCATACTTTTTTGGAATTGAAAAAATTTTCAAATTTCCATTTTTTTTTTGGACCTGGAAAATTTCAGAGATCATGCTGATTTTTAGACATTTTGTCAGACAAACATTTCAGCTGTTTGTACCTGAAAAATTTTAGAGTTCACGTTGACTTTCAGACATTTTGTCAAACTATTTTAGACTTTTTGGAATTTAAAAATTTTCCAGATTTCAAACGATTTTTTGGGATTGGGAAAATTTTATAAATTTTGACTTTCGATTTTGAAAATTTTTTTATAGTGGCCAGTTGGCTTTTCAATTTGGAAAAATTTAGATTGTTTCAAAATTTGAACTTTTAAACATTTCACGAGACATTGTGTTTGACTCTTTGAATTTATAAATTAGATAGTCGGACATTATGTCAGAATGGAATGTGCACTTCAATTTGAGATAGCAGAAAGATCACAAACATATCCTATGTTTTATACTTTTATGGGTAGTATGGAAATGACCAGTGGGTCCAGGGGGGTTGAGGAACAATTTATTAATTTGGGGCCGAAAAAAATCAAAATTTCGTCATTTTTTCAACATTTTTGACATTTTTAAAACTTTTTTTGGAAATAAGAAAACCATGTGACAGTTCTCCTGTTTTAAAGGTCCGACATTAAAAGTGAAATAATTTTGCAATTAATTTGTAGATTCGAATCAAAAGTTAATACCTATTACCTACCAAGTTTACTTTAAATTGTCAAGTCAAAAATCAGCATCTCGATCCCTCTTCACCCTCCCAGATCCCCTTCGTAATCTCCTCGCATCACATTTCAAACAATTCTCACGCAATTTCTCTAAAAGAAAAATTAATCCAAACTCTACATCTCGAATTAAACTCAAATGTCACCTTCAAGTCAAAAATTTACGACACAATTTCTCGAAGCATTCACCCAACATAAAAGCACCAACATTCCGATTAGATTAAACGAACAAACACACGAGTAGGTGGCACTTAGCATATACCATTTACTTATTCAAAATTACGCAAACCGTTTCCTATTTATTGTAAAAAAAAAATTCGCCATTATTAATATTCCGCACGTTATTTGCTTTCCTCTTATAATGTATCGCCGAAGCTGGACGTAGCGTCGCGTCGCGATACCTTCAATACATCTTTAAAATGTTCGTCTCTTTGATAAAGTTATGCAATTAGATTAAATTTTCTCTTAGTATGAGTATATACTCGTATACCTTTACCTACTCGTACAGTAAATGTATATATGCTCAATACACAAACGCGAGTTAAGCGTGTAACAAAGAGATAAATAGATCTGAATGGCTGCCAACAAGGTAAAGTGTAAAAAATCGTCGCCGTCGTCCCGATTGTTACGTATGTTACGCTTCAGATTAATAATAAATTCTTCTCGCGCAAACAGATGCAGCAACGAGCACGTTGCAATTGTTATTCGCGAGAAAATGCACCGAATTCGCCATGTACCTACGAAATTTGCATATAGTCTTGGTGTCGCGTTCGCCAAATGCGTTTACGTTTCGACATTTTATCGCCTTTTTAAATCGTACTAACGAATGCATTAATTAACCAAACACCTATCTCGAAATCTGCATTTCGCTGTAGCCCGCGGCTCTCTGCAACGATACGAAACTCGAATCACATATGTATATTGCACTCGTTGATGCAACATTTCGCCAAAGTTCAATATCTCAATTATTAAACCATTTCATCTCGTTGGTTGGTATTTAGAAAACATTACCAAAACACGTTTATATTTACGTAGCTATCTTTTGTACTGTGTAATCATTTTATCATCACGGTATTGAATGGCATCTCTGTATAAGAGGTTCATTTTAGAGGTAAATTTTCCAATTGTTGGCGAATATTAACGTCCGCCAAAGTATTGTATCCAAACGTTAACATTTCAATAAATCGCCTCGTTATAATCGGCTTCCATATATGAAAAATTACTCCAAGTTCCGGACTCGATTGAGCAACGATACAATTGAATCGAAATTTTTTTTTAATCAATTAAACCTACCTATGCAGGTATTTGTACGTTTGCCGCCTCGTATTGTTAACATTTTAAATGATTAATTTATTTCCCTTCGTTCTTCGTTGTTCGACTCGATCGACATATGAACGACGTTAAATACTCGTATTTTGTAGGTATAGTTTTTATACACTCGAGAGAGAAAATTCATCGACGCGAAATGGCCACGTTTTCTATACTTTTCTTAATCCTCCTTTTTCTAATCATTCCAGGCACGTGCCCGTATTGTTCTTTTATTGTTGGTTGCATTCGACCGATGAATACGGCGTCTTGTCGTGCATTTTCGCGCCACATTGAAATCGTACATGGGTTTCTCTTGTACAAGTACGTACATTCGTATCTATCCACGAGCTGTTTCATAATGCACCAACAAGAGCAAAAATACCTTGTAATTGAAATTACCTCTATACGATTGTGTTTTGATTAATTTCGAATTACCAATACCAATCAACGAGCAAGTATTTTAACTATTTGTCAGATTTGTTGTCGAGAATGACGTTAAATACGAGTAGGTAGGGTATTGGTAGGTAATTAGAAAAGTAGGTACCTGGGTTTTTGATAAAGATGACAGGCATTCTGTCAAAATCTGCGAACAAAAATATTTAAAATAATTTCGCTATACGAATATACGAACAAAAATATGCAAATGTTTATTCGTAAGTCGATCAAATCCAACCAAGTTGATATAATTGAACTATATTGCGTAAGAAAACGTAATAAAATCAAAGATGCCATGCCAGGTAATTATAGGTATGGAAAAATACCGAAGATATTTTCACATTTTAATCCGAGAGTTGGATTCGTATATAAATATAAAATTACGTAAGAAATTATAATATTTTGATCAAGAGGAAAGGCAAAGGTATCTCTAGCTAAAAATGGAGACATTTTCCTGTCCTTAGATTTTGAAAATTTCTCTGGTAGAGAATTGTTCGGTACGTTTGAAAAAAATTTCAATCGCTCAGCCCCCTCCCGCTTCATGTTTTTGATTACAATCGAGAAAAAACATGTATATTGAAGAGAAAAATCGATATCTTTGCGAAGATCGCATTGAATGGAAAATTCTGATACGATTGAAAATATCTTCGAATGAGAAAAAATTAAATATTTGAAGAAAACTTTAAATTGGTAGGCACGTTTTTCTCAGAAATTTCTGTAATTTTTCAATATTTTGTCAGATTTCACTCGTTTTTTGTCAACTTTTTCATTTTTTGACATTCTATAATTTTTTAACTGGATTCGTCCTTTTCTCACTTCAAAAGTGCAAAGAAAAACGAACAAAGGTTCAAAAATAAAAGAAAATTTCAGGAAAATGAAGAGAATTATGGCTCATTTTGGAAACTCGCAGTTCAAATATGACGTGCCCTTTTTCAAGTAGACTTCTTTCATTACAAAAGTGATCTTCAGAAAAAAATTGCTGGCACCTCATTAATCAAGAATTTAAGAATTTGAGCCAAATATTCAAATATCACCAATATCTCAAATTTATTTTTAGGAAAAAAGGTAATATCATAAAGAATATACCTACCACTTTTATTACGACATTTCATCAAAAAATGATTTGTTTTTCAGAAATTCAAAACACGATCAAATTTTGGCTAATTTTGAGTCACAGAATACCGATCTCAGCCAAAAATTGGCACTGGATTCGTATTTGGGGTGTTCAAATTAGTGAAGAAGGTACTCCAAGTTCAACTACCAACGCTGGTTTTAGGGGAGATCATTAGGAGTTGAATCACCCTCAGGGTCAAAAAAAGAGTATTTTAATGAAAAATCAAGTAAAAATGCATCAAGGTTGAATCGGAAAACTTACGGAAGTGTTGAACTGTTTTCTTGAAAAATGTATGGAATTTTGCATTTTGAGCAGAGATGTTCAAAATCATACCCTAAAAATAATTTAAAAACAAAATAATAAAATCATTTTCCAAATTTTCGAAAATCATTTTAAAATCATTATTGTATAGAAACGTGATTTTTTCACAATAGGTAAGTACAAAATGACAAAATAAATCTTGAAATTTGAATCTCTTTTGAGCAGTGTAGGTACATTGTGAAGTTCAGAGACAGTATCACTACTATCAGCTTTCTTCTCATTTTGACATATTTAGCTCACCCCAATGATTTGGATCGTGACTATAATGATTTTTCTACGCGAAGAAAAATCATGAAGATTACAATCATGACATCGAAATATTTTACCTCAATAATTGAAATTACGATTTTTTTGTAAATGATTTTGATCATCTTCAATTTTTAGTGGGAAAAATTACGGAAAACTACATGTGGAGTCGGAAAATCGAAAAAGTTCCACTCGCATCAGATACAAAATTATTTAAATTTTTACCTCCCTCCCCGAAATTCGGAGACGTTTTAAATGAAAATTTATACAAATTTAAAATTTGTTTAAGTATTCTCGCTTCTTGAAATAATATATTTTGACAGAAAATGGAATTGAAAAAATTTTCCCGACCAAATCTTCAGTGGTCGATCCTGGAATTTTTTAAACAAAATAAAAAATAGGTAGCCACCAACATTTTCAATTCAATTTTAATTTGAGGGAAGTTTCAAGCAGACTCAAAATTCCAAAATACTTGCTAAAAAAATTGGTAAAAATTGAAAATTTTTTTCAAAATGTTAAAATCTTGAAACTTAAAAAAAAAAGTTCAGAGTTTTAATACATTCTAAAAAAAATCCAGTTATTCTCCCCATCCATAGGCGTATCTAGGGGGTTCTGGGGGTTACCCCCCCGCCAAGAGAATTTTTGAAAATTCAATAACGTATATGAAGTCATTGCACCAAATAATTATTTTAGTATTTTTTTCAGCAAAATTTCGGCACTTGCTTCGCTCGTGTTCCATAACTTTACTTATTGGGTATTTTTTCAAAATTTTACGTAATCTAGAACTTGTAATGTTTAAAAAAGTGATGAAATTTCAGGTTCTGAATGTTTTTTTCTGCAAAAATTTGTATCCTCGCTTCGCTCGGACTGATTACATACCATATTTTAACAGAGTACTGAATTTTTTCTTCAAGATGTACTGTATATAGCGGGTAGGTAATAGGTATCTGTAGTACATGCTTTTGTGCACCTGAAAATGCACGTAAATGTTAATTTTTTTCAATTAAATAAATCGTGAGTTTAAATTCTGGCCTCCCCCTCTTGATAACACCCTACCTACCCCAATTTCAACCCCCTTGAGGGTACTCTAGATACGGCAGTGTCTCCATCAATCGTATGAGAAATACAAAAAAAGTGAACGATCGTGATAATAAGTGAAATAATTTATCTCTTTTACTTTTCATATAAGGCAGAAAGATAATATGATTTTTTTTAGCATAGGATATGCTTTTACGATGACCTAATCCGTGAAAACGAGACCAAAAAACGACACCTGAATTTTAGACATTTAGCCAAACTTGACACGTTTTGGAGTATGAACATTTTAGGGAAAAAATTTGCAACATCTGACTCTTGAACATTTTGTCGGACTTCAAACTTTTTAGACTTGGAAAATTTCGATGAAAAAATTTTAAAGTTCCTGTTCAAAAATCAAACATTATGTCAGATATCAGCCATTTTATTAGCTTGACTTTTCGGACTTGAAGAATTTATCAAAATTTTTGAAATTCTTTTTCTTTTATTTGAAATTTGGGACCCTTCAGCAGCATTTATGCACCTTTGCTGCATTCAAAATTTAACCCACAGGCCACAGTTATCGGTTAATCGACATTTTCCACCATTGACATTCCTAAAAGCAGTCGATTAACCAAGAACTATGGGCACTCGCAACTTCACTATCCATTTGGCCTAAAACTGAAAAATTCTCAAGCCAGCGTACCATCCAAGTAGATATATTTTTTACAAAATGAAAAAATCACTCTTACTAAACAAACTTACACAGATTCGTTTTACGAAACAGGTGATTTATTACACAAGGAAGCTTTAAACCATCTACACTCTGCTCCTTTACATCATACCAATTGAGATACGCTTCGAAACAAAAAAAATTACACTCACATACAAACACACATCAACCATTTAATTGCGTTTTATTGACCAGCCAACACATATAACATGCTTCTATCGGCGAGATTATCGTGCCGATGAATCGTACATCGTCGCAAAGTCGACTTTTCCTTCGCTATCTCGACGTAACGTACAAACACCACTCCAACCAAAGTCCAACCATACACGATCTCAAGTCATCCCTGTTATGGCATCAAATGCTCAACTTACACAATACCGGAGCCGAGCAGAGCAAGCAACTTTGTCGAGACCGACGAGACGCGACGCTGCTCGAGCCCGTCATCGTCACAATACAGTAATATTGAAAAACAAACGTATTTATTCGGGCGGACGACGTCGAGGGCACGCAAAAGAAGAGAGAAAAAACATGCACGAACAAACTGACCCAATTCTTATTCTATTTGCCTTATTTTTTTTTATGCGCTCATGATCTTACAGAGTCGTAGGTCTGAGTACGAAAGCACCGTATAGTTTTCACTTTCGTTGAAACGCGTGCGCGTGTACCTCTGGTATACAATTTATTCGATCTAGACCTAGCTACGGCTCTCGTACCGACGTAAAAAACCGATTTGTCGTAAAGATAAACTAAATTAGTACAAGTTATAAAACATTATATGACAATCGTGAACGTCGTCTCGAGCACTTGTCAAAGGAATAATTATTCGTGGCATTTATGCGTATACTACATACTTTTATATACCTACATACCTAGATAAACATACCACGTACAAGTATACGACCGTATTACGTAGCTGGTACGACATTCGTGCATGTGTTCTGCTAAATAACCACCGAATATTGCAATTGAAATGAAGAAAAAACTATGTATGCAAATCTAGAATCTAGATCGCCAAAGTATTCATTATATGGCGAATATTTTCACCGCCAAGCACACGAATCGAGTCGCACCGCGACTTACATTGTAAATAGTAAAAGGAAGTGGTACCTATGTATGCAGAAGAATAAGAATACCTCGACAAGAAAGGAAAAAAAAACGTGCGATACGAATTTAAATGTTGACGATTCGAATTGTTACTCCAGATATACACAAATTAACAATTAGTCTTACGGTGTCGTAGAAATCGGTCCTATAATTACCACCAGCACGTTTAACATTTTCTTTACAGCTACGTACAGTCATAGGTTAGCTGTGTACCTACACACAGACACACTTGCACTCGTGTACAGTACTTTCTAAGTAGGAGGTTTAGCATACACAGTGACCATATTCGTTCGAAATAGGCCTACGACGTTTAATTGTTTGTATCGTTGGTAAATTAAAATATATTTATACGTTGTAATTGACCCGAATCAAAATACCTCCTACGCCATACAATTGGACAGCACGCAGTGGCGGTGGCATGGCAGTGGCACTCGACTCGTCGGTCGTCGTGCCTGGTAGTCTACGGCTACGCCTGAATTCAAAATAAATTCGATGCAATTTCACCAGCACTACCGTATTACGACTTTACGTTCTATTAATGAAAGGTCGTTAGTGTTTATATTTACACTTCGTTAAGTCGCATCATTAAATGCTACGTTAAAATTCGTATACCATATCTACGCGTAGATGTTTATACTGTGTATGCTGTTACTTTTTGGCCTTCTCGGATCGCGGAATATTAGTATTTGTGCGGAATGCAGGAAAAGTCCGGACAGCTACGAGTGTATCGATTATACAAATGCATCGTTACACTTCTTTTGTGTAAAAAGATGCGCTTCCAAAGGTTAGATTTAAACGAGCTACGTAAGGTTATGTAATATATACGAGGTTTTATTTTCTTTCCTCTTGGACGATTGGATGAGGGGAGGGGGTGAACAAGATGCTCGGAAACTGTTCAGGAATTCAGATTAATGCTAGCCATATTTCACGTTGCCCCATAAAAAATATTTGCACTCGTGTGTTTTAATAGTCGTTCGAAATACCTACATATTTATCAGATGGAAATTGGAGCAAACTGGATGACGAATGCAAAGGTTTGCGTATTAGGGCCGGACCGAACAGGAAGCATAGGACAGCTTACACCTTCCTCCGAGAATGGAAATATTTATTGCATTTTGGTCAAAAAATTGGAAAAAGGGGTGACAACTTTTTTTTACATGGAAAACTTGAAAAATCTTACATTTTAAATCGAATTTTTGGAAACTAACAGTTTTAGACATTTTTTTTCGCCAAATTATTCGATAACTTTAACACATTTTTAAAAATTTCAAAGTCTCTAATTTTCAGAATTTTCAATAATTTTATTCAACACATTTTTTTTTTAAAATTAATATTTCCCCTTCCAAAAAACCATTTAGGACATTTTCGTCGTTTGAAATAGTAATATTGACGCAACTACGGGAAAACTAACAAAAGTGTTCACCTTTTGAAAATTTTTAGAAATTTTGCATTTTGAGCAAAGATGGGCAAAAAATCATTCCCAAAATGATTTTAAATCAAACTTATGAAATCATTTTCAAAATTCTTGAAAATCATGAAAATAATTTTGTAAAAAATAATTCAAAATTATGATTTAAAAATACGATTTTTCATACTATAAAAAAATCATAATTCATGAAAATCATTAGGTAATTACAAAAAAAAAACAATTTGAGCCTCTTTTTGACCAGTGTGCATAATTGTGAAGTTCATAGCTTAACACAATCCCAGCTTTCTTCTTATTTTTGAACTTTTAGCTCATCTCAATGATTTGAATCGAGATTTTAATGATTTTTTCACTCTTTTAAAAAGCATAATTCGATTTTGATGATTTTTTTACATAAAAATTGAAATTAATTTTTGCAAAAATGATTTTGAATCGACATTTATTCACATTACTCAAGTCGATGATTTAAATCATGATTTTGATTAAAAAAAAAAAGATTTTGATTTTAAAAGATTGCAAAAAATTGCATGTGGAATCAAAAAATCTGAAAAAATTTTAACCAAGTCAAAACTTTCACATTTTGGTCACCCCCCCCACCCCTCCGGAAAATCAACTTCAGTTCGTCCTTAAGTGTAAGATAAAACTAATGAGGGAGGGGAGGGGTGCCAAAAAATCAAAATTTTTCGACCTTGTCGAAGAAGGTATCAAAATCTATCTCTTCACCCGAATCCATTCATTGTATCATTTTATAAAAAAAAAACCAAAAATATTCTCAAAGTGGGTTAAGATTCACTCAAGATTGAGAAAAATTTCCAATTTGTTATCAAAATGCATATTTTTTCACCACTCGAAAATATTTTTGGGGTAATTTCGACCATAACTTCGAAACGAGCTCCATCCCTTTGGTCCTTTCTGTTTCGTTTGTATTCAGTGACATCAAAAACAGACTTTTGGAAGTTCAAAAAACATAGATTTCGGTACTCGTACCTCGCTCAATAATACCAAAAAAAGTAAATTTTTGGCCCTCTTCCTTTCCTCCCCTTGCTATGAGTGACCTCTTAATTATCTCTCCGGTATTTTGGTCCAAAATTATCTCAGAAGTGGATTCCAGAGACAAAAAACTTTGAGATTTAATTAAAATTTTTCAAAATTGTGGATATCATCACCAAGTGAGCCTGGAACGTCGATTATTTGCTCTTTTAAATACTCGAGCTCAGTCAGGACTGCATACAGCGTTCTTATAATCTAAATTAATGTATATTGATCAAATCTCAATTCTTAATCTTCGAAATCGGTTCGATCCGATGGCCAAAAAGAGCAATTTTGGTCTATTAAATCTTTATCTGCATCAGCATGATTTTCGAATATTGAACAGCAAAATTTCTACCCAGTTTGAATCAAATTATCACTTTTTTGAATCCGTTGAAATTCAACATGCCTATTTCCTGCCTCTTATGTACCTAAAAATGGAAAGAATTACAGAATTCTTTCCACCAGTAATTTTCTAAACTCGTAAAACACGAGTAGGTACACGCTTCCATTTACCACCTTGTAATTTTTCAATTCAATCGACCCGAGATACATTCAATTTACCACAGATTACCATCATCAACGCCCATCACAACTCTACGTATCTACCACTCCACGCATATCTTACTAATTTGGCCCTGGAGGAATACGTCTCGTCCTTTTATAGCCCACAACTCTATACGGATCAATTCGATCGAGATCACATTTCTCATACGAGTAACTATCCAGAACCTAGAACCTACATACAAGTACATGCAAATGACTAAATTTTCCGACCATTATTTCTTACGTAATCTCGAAACCTCGATTAATAACTCGAATTTCACGACATCGACGACATTTCTATCTACTTTACTCCGGTCATATGGCCATTTTTCGTATTCCGAATCATACCTACTCTACGCGAGCTGTCAATCTGCACCAGGATGCAAAACCCATTCGAAAAGTGTTGGCCAAGTGCAACGCAGCAACGTTTCCTACTTGCGTAGGATGCTCGAATGCGTCATGTAACGTTCGCATGCATTTCCATATTTTTATCTAATACCCTCCTCCAGTCTTCCCCCTGCACCACGTATACCTCGGTAACCACTTTATAATCAAATTATGCACGTGAGCAAGTTACGCGAGAGCGGAAAATTCACCCGAATGGTTTTCCTCTACCTCTTCGCCTGCCCAGCAACAGCTAGCTCATCGATTAAGCTCATTGTGATCATTGTCGCGTTCGAATCGAAATGCCTACAGCTACCAGCTACGACACCTTGTTAAAAATTAGATCGTGAAGAAAATAAGTACCTAGGTTTTTGCATTAGCGATGCAACCACGTCGTGTATTACTTAATAAGGGATTATGCTGCGATTTTTTCACTCCTATTTTTTATTTTTAATTACTCGTAATTAGATTTCACTATCTATATCGCGCGTAATTAATTTTTATGACATTTTTATTAATCCAGCGCGGAATACATTTTGAGAACCAATTATCGTGTACTCCTATATGTAACAACCTTGCACCGTAATAAATTACATACGCGAATATAAGGTGCTGCAGCTATACACACACACATACTACGTAGGCAAAAAATACACTTGGCCAATGCACCGATATCGAGCTTAATTTGTTACGTGGTATTTCCAGCATCAGCAGATACTTCACACAATTTCATCACCGAAGGATTTTCATCGCGTGCTTTCGGAACAGGTGATTTATCGCCTCGGGCTAAACCGTGGACATTTTTTTTCACCACCTACGATCCGATCTAGATCCAGTCCGGAGAATATTTAAAACCATAACCTACTTGAACCAGATACTCGTATGGAATGTGGACATTACGTACATATTTGAGCACCTTCATATCGCCTATGACCGATTACCAAAAAACTTACCCATTAAAAAAATTAATTAATGCATTTCACGGGTTTCCCATATTGTTCATTTTTTCTACTATTTGTTTTTTACCACCTCGCTTGGCAAAAAAAACCACTGACCATTGGTGCATATCGAAATAAGAGACGTACGCTTCTAACTTATGAAGTAATTTCATGCCATCCAACGATCCGTGACTCTTTTTTATTTTTTTATACCCAGGCTTACATGTTTTTTCGCACATTTTGACACTTTTTTCTTTCCTTAGCCATAATGTTTTAATACGACCGGCGCGTGTTAATTTTCCGCGTACGTATATTTTAATTAATTTCCATTCCGGCGCACTTGAATTTTTTAGCTCGTGGTATAAGGAATTTCATTGCTAATCCAGTATAGATGGAAAAACAGCGATGTTGTCGAGGTTAGATTAACTTAGGCTATGGTTTTTTTTTCTCCAACACTGCATAAAACATTCGCCGCCATCACGTAATTGGTTCTGCGATTGTATTAAAGAATTTGATTTTGTCGTGTAAAAGTACGAGTACGAGTATGCCTATACCTATGTAGACGTAGGTACGTGAACTCATGCTGCAGCGTTCCTCTGCTCTGCGTCGCGTCGCGGCGTCTCGTGTAAATGTGTAGCGATCGAGGGTTCGATATAAATGTGCTGCACTACGACTACGACTACGTAGAATGCTATCTACTGAAAGGTTTAATTAGTTTTTCTGTCTATCTGGTAATGAGATATAGAGAAAAACTAATTATAACTCGGTAGCCGAGCTGGAGGTATTTTTTTTCGCAGTGCGTTCAACTACATAAATATCGACAGCTATCGGTGATGAAATTCTTGCTCAGGGGAGAATAATTACCAATGGTTTAGAGAATGCAAGATTTTCTGCGTTTTTTGTTGTTTTTTTTTTTTTTGGAAAGTCATTAGTCGAATAGTTGCATACGAATCGTATGAAATAGTAGATTACGTTACAGGAGTGCACGAGGTAATCGCAATACTTTTCAACCCTGTTACGTATGCTATATTTTAATGTTAAATGAACGGAAAATAGTTAGCCATACCCAGTCTGTTTTTAAAAACCTGCATTCATCGCTTGATTAGAATTATTATAATCAACACCTCAGACAAAGTTGTGTGGGATTTGCTGTTGGCCCCACATTTCGATACCTGTTCGCGAACAATTTTTCAAGTTCTTATCAACAAAGCATTGATAATGATGGTTTTCTCAATTTTTTTCAAATTTATTTTCAATTATTAAAAATCGCGTTCTGTCAATGAATTTGAGAAAGATATTATACTCGTAGAACTGTGTGCAAAATTCTGTGTACCAAACTGAGGAAGATTTTCTTCTTTTTCGATTTAAAGTCCGTATTGGTATGGCACATTTCCTCAGTTTCACAGAGTTTTAGGCAAACTTCTGAAACTTCTTTCATATATTTTTCAAATTCAATGACAGAAGGTAGTTTTTAATAATTGAAATTCGGAAATACCTTAAAGGCTGTGATGCGGTAAGGGGGTCAATCGGCCCTCTGGCCGATCTCCTCCGAGATGAGCTGGAGGCCTAAAAATCATGCCTGGACTTGTTTGAAGTCGATATCCATGGACTATTGCAATTTAAACAAAATCGAGAAACTTTAATTTTTTTGATTTCTCCAAAAGTAAATGAATGAATGAATAAATAAATAAATAGTTATAGAAAATGACGTAAAATTCACTTGCTTGCAGAAACTTATCAATTATCCTACGAGCTGATTCATTACCCATACTTCAACACTTGACCCAAAAAGCAACCTCCAAAAGGGAGAAAGGTGCTAGGACCAAAATTTATAACATTCTCCCAGCAAGCTGAGAGGAAGTGAAGAACCAAAAATCAAACTTTTTCGACGTTATTCAACGAGGTACCTTTTTTTGACCTTCCAAGTTTGTTTCTGATTTGATTGAAGGCAAACAATATAAATAGGGGCCTAAGATGGTGGAATCAAACTCAAAAATAATGGTCAAAACTCGGCGCTTCACGCCCGGCCCAGGGGGACAGAGCCCCCTGGACTCCGCGTACGATCAACTTATGTACTTTATACAAAATTATGATACATATAGGATATGTTTTTGCTTATCAAAGATTCTGGTTTGGTAAGGGGGTCAATCGGCCTCTGGTCGAAGAGATAATGTCTATAAGTCAATAAAAATCTAAAAAATTTTCCAAATCCAAAAAAGTTTAACAAAATGCATCAAAGCCAATGGAAATCTGAAAATGCTGAAAAAATGACTCAAAGTCAGTGGAAATCTAAGAATTTTTGAATCCAAAAAAATCTGACATAATGTCGTAAAAGTCAGCGTGACGGAATTTCGTCAGGAAATTTTTCGTTTTGGTCATCGCAAAAACATATCCTATGTTAAAATTACCCCAGAAATGGACTCCAGAGGTTAAAAACATGCACCCCACCTCTCTTGAAACTTTTTTTGATTTTTTTGTTGAAATTACAAGCGGGCTCAGAATGTCCTCGATAATGTCAAAAAATTTCAACATCTAGACCTCTAACTTCTTGGACCATTTTGGATTTTTAGCTCAAAAATGACTCAGAAATAGATTCTAGAGATCAAAGACATGCACTACGTATGTACTCGTATTTTAATTCTCAACCAAGTCAGAATTTTACAACTTTCTGAATCGATCCCCCCCCCCCCGCCGTGCCTGATTTTTGCTTTTTCACGTGAAATAGTATCAAAAATAGACTGAAGAGGTATACGTTTTAGCATAAGATATGCTTTTTCTATGGATAATTCCGCGAAAAACCAAATAAAATTCCTTGACGACTTTTAGACATTTTGTCAAACTTTTTTGCACCTACTTGGAAAAATTTTCAGATTTCTATTGACTTTTTGGGCTTGAAAAAATTTCAGAGATAACTAATGCTGACTTTCAGACATTTTGTCGGATTTTTTTGGGCTAAGAAAATTTTTATGATCTCAAATGAATTTTTACACTTTGAAAATTTCAACTTTATGGACTTACAAATTTCAAGACAGTTCAAATCAGACATTTTGTCAGACAGCTTTTTACCTAACGCCATTTTTTAGACATTTTGTCAGATTTTTTTGAATTTGAAAAAATTTTCATATTTCTACTAACTTTTTGTACTTGGAATTGGATTTCGAAAATTTTTCAAAAAAATTCCATTTCGAAATTCAATTATGAAAATCCGTTACGACGACTTTTAGATATTTTGTCTGAGTTTTTTGGAATTGGAAAATTTATCAGAATTCAAATGACTTTTTGGATTTGGAAAATTTCATAGAAATTTCAAATATTTTGACTTTATGACTTGAAAAATTCAATGAGCAAAAGCATATCAATTTCTGTTTAATGGGTGGTATGGAAATTACGTGGACTTTTTTTGAATTCCAATTTGCTCTAGTTTCTTTAATGACTGAAAGTTCATGAAATTTGACTTCACAGTTCAATTTGTTGGGCATCCGAAATGTAGGTTCATTTACTCAGATTTTGAACTAGATTCAGACAATTTTTTTTTGAAAAATATCAGATCAAGACATGACGATTTGTCTTGGCATTTTTTCAAATCCAACACAATCAATTTCATCAATAACAGATAATAAGAAAAGAGTAGATTTTACCGATACAATTTCTTTTTGATTTCGCAATTTCATTCAGTGAATTAGCATTTTCTGTATTTACCTAAAAAACAATACAATTTTAAATTTAGGTATTACATGAAATTATTTTTGAAAAAAGGTATTGTAACAAAATATCATAAGGCCAGATGGTCAGATAGTCTCTTTTTGTTTGGTCGTCAAATTTTAGTCATTTTTTTGTAATGATATACACATTTAATTATCCACGTCAAAGAAAATCACCAAAATTGCAGGAGAAGGGTATTTTAAGAAAATATTGTTGAAGAACTGGGATCTTCATCACTTGTTAAGTTTATTTTGCAATGTTTGATAACTCCTACGATCACTCGATCAATTTCTAAAAAAATAAAATCTGCATCCTCAATTAACTTTTTGCAATTGCAAATATTCGAAAAAAATATGCCAAATTTTCCATTTCGCAGACATTTCCAAAGTGATACCCCCCCCCCCCCCCCC
>FIZU01030821.1:0-26756 GCA_900064475.1 Pseudococcus longispinus
AAAAAGTCATGAAAAAGTCATGAATTTGGCTCAGAAGATTTTGTTAGACACCCTGGAAATTTCCTTGATCCTTGATGGCTGAATAGATGGAAAAAAGAATAAAATTTTCACCTTCTGAATGCATTTTTCGGCAAAAATTTTCGCCCTCGCTCCGCTCGGGCTTGATAAATACGTTTTTTAATGAAATAATGGTCGGAGAGAGGAGATAAAGCTGTTTACGAGAAATACTATAAAATAAAAAGAAAGTTTGTAAAAAAAAAAGGGGGTGTCTGTAGGGGTGGGTGGGTGGTATCTATACAAAAATTTATGTTGCACCACCTATTTTCATATAGATAGACGCCACTGATAATATGAAATTCACATTACGATTTCTTTCAACGCAGGAAAATAAACTGGCGAGGGTGGGGGAAGGATATGGGCTCCCAGGGTTAGAGAAATTAAATACAAACTTGAATCAACTGTTTCGAATACTCACCCTTTGAATCCTCTCTCCAAAGTCGTAATAATTTTTCATCAAGAATCATTCCTCCATCCTCCTTCGCCCAAGAAAAATTCAAGAAATGCCTCTGGCTCTCAAAATTAAATTTAAGAAAAGCCCCCCTCTCCCACATTTCCATACTACCCATGAAACTATAAAAAATAGAATATACTTTTGCTCATTGAATTTCATAAAGTCGTGATATTTGAAATTTTCTTGAAATTTTTCAAGTACAAAAAGTCAATAGAAATTTGAAAATTTTTCCAAATTCACAAAAGTCTCACAAAATGGTCTAAAAATCAGAGTTAGATAAAAAGCTGTCTGACAAAATGTCTGATTTGAACTTCCTTGAAATTTTTTTAGTCCATAAAGTTAAAATTTTCCAAATCCAGAAATTTGTCTGAATTTGAAAAATTTTTCAAGTCCAAAAAAGTCTGACAAAATGTCTGAAAGTCAGCGCGATTTCTTAAAATTTTCAAATCCAAAAAGTCTATCTTACAAAATGTCGGGGATGTATCCTGATTTATACAATTTTCTAAATTCAAAAAGTGGAAATTGGTTTTCTGACAAAAATGTCTGAAAGTCAGCATAATCTCGGAAATTTTCCAAGTTCAAAAAGTCATTGAAATTTTTCAAGTCCAAATAATCAATAAAAATCTGAAAATTTTTCCAAGTTCAAAAAAATCTGACAAAATGTCTAAGAGTCATCGTCGGAGAATTTCGCCTGTGCTAAAAAAAAACAATGTCAAAGTAGAAACAATTTTCGTCTAAATTTTTTAACATGGACCACCATATGAGGCATCAAAAAAGGATAACATTTTGTCGGTATTTTCTGCTTCAAAATTCTCAAAATTTTTCGATTTTTAACGATTCATTTTTTGGATAATTTCTCATCTAAGAAGGAGAATGCTGATTTCTTTCTTGAAATTCAGAGCCTATACCGAATGAAATAAAAAGAAAGAGAGAGAATTGAAAAAAAAGTTGCGAAATACTTCGAAAGACGTAATAAAAATTCTAATCCTCCAACTTAAGCCTTTATTACCCGCAAGGTGTTCAAATTTCTGAAATTTCAACAAAATGAAATTTTTTCAATTCTTTGTCGTTGCAGTAGTCCTTGAGGAATTAAAAAAAATTCTACACATTTTTCTTTGCTCTTTGTGTTTTTTCTATTCATCATCAAAAACGACTAAAATCTAGTTGAGATATTTATTTTTTTTTAAAAAGCAATGAAAAGAGAAAAAAATTGAAAATGTTTTTTATCATTTTTCAATTGCAATTGTAGCAAGACTACTTATCAACAAAAAAGTAAAAAAATTGAATTTTTAGTTATTTTTTTGAAAATTTTCAAATTCTGCAGCTCATTTTGAAAATAAGGGTTCAAGTCAGAGACCTCGAATTTTTATCACGAATTATTGGCGTCATTTAACAACTTTTTTTCAATCCTTTCTCTAACTTTCCAAAAAAAAACAACATTAAAACGTTAGGACGATATTTCATCTAGTAATTTTCAACGATTTCTTTCATCTCTTAATTTTTTTTATCATAAAAACGATAATTGTAGCTGGAGGGTGGGAGCACACCGTAAATCGACAAAACCAAACCACATATTAAATTTGCATGAACTTTTCAAAGAGTAAAAGTCGATTTGAAATCTAGAAAGAGACCTCTTAAATGGAAAAAAAAATTTCTAAGGTCAAACTTCATCCACCATTTTATTTTCAGCATTCTAAGAGAGCTCAAAATACTCGCAAACTAATGAAAAACATCCTCAAATTAATTTCCACAGGCAAATAACCATTTCCAATTTCAGTTCAAACATTTTTTTCGTTTATTTCCAAACACGTACGAAATTTTGAGCCGAATCGATAAAACCAGAGCTGTAAAATAATCCCAAAACTAGTCCAATTTCTACATCCATTCAACATATCTCTACAGTACTTGGTTAGGCAAAAAAAAAAAAATTATACGAAAATTCCATCCATTTGTCATATTGCAAACATTAGCGTTACAATGGTTGCTGAATTCCACGACCTTGTAACATCTCCGATATGGCAGATAGGAAAACCTCGTAGATAATTTTTTTTTTTACATTCGGTCAACTCGTACACTTATCTACATAAATACTTCGCCGATCCTTTGAAAACACTACAATGCTTTTTACATAAATTGTACAAAATAGAAAAAATTTCCCTAAAAGCGTTACAAGTTGAAAAAAAAAATTTCGACATTCGAAATGCTTTCTCATACCGCGGTAATGACTGCATCAGAACCTTTTTTGCTACATCTACATCCCTTCCTTCATCTACTCTAGAGAAGCGTTAGCTTGATATGTATTTGCATTAAAAAATAGGACCGCTAATTCGAGTGAAAACCATCAGCGTACGCCAACGCTGGTAGCTTAAAAGCGTGTAAAATTTTCCAACGCATCGAAGAGGAAAAATTCATTCAACGAGATCGTAATTGACCGAACAAAGAGACACGATTCATTAAAATTTCCACAGCGTAGACGTACTTTTTCCTCCACGTTCAAGTCGCTCGACGTATATCGATACCCCTACAAATTATTCTCCCCCCTTCGCCCACACATCACGTGTGCTGCGTATTTATCGGAATAGAAATACAAAGATCGGACGACGTAAAAGGGTTGATTCAATTTGGAAAAATTTTCATCTCGGTTGGAGTTTTATTGGCCATTTCATCGGCTCCGGTTTTTTCTCGTGTCCTGGTTTTATTACATGTGCAATTAGTTTCCACTTTTTGGTTATTTGGAAAATCGCGGGGAGAAGGGGTTCTGGAAAGAAAAGAATAAAAATTCATAACGAAGTTTTATTCGCCCCGAAGCTAAATTTAAACAATTCGAATACAACTTTAAATGGCAAAATGGCCGCCAACTTGGAGATTTTCTTCAAAAAGTGCCTAACATTCCAGCATCGTATAATTCTCCAAGGCTCAATTTCTCGCGTACGGATCCGAAAGCATCATACAATCCCATCTCGGTCTCGTTGTCGGAGGTTTTTTCAAAAATTAATCGCAACGGTTTAATTACCCAGAAGCAGTAACTTGGGCAAAGGGTCGTTAACGAGCTAATTACTTAATCTTGACGAATTTCATTCAGCAATAAAGCAACCAGGTTTATTAGGTTAATTCCATTTTACAGCCATGGTTCACCAGATGTTTCTTTTTATATCCGGCCACGTGAAAAAATCACTACCTAAATTTTTAAAATAAAAACGAGAAACTAAATCGAACGCGAGTCTTATAAACAATTCATATTCATAGAGTTGGTAAACGACTCGTTTATTAATTCCAATATTAAATCTTCCGGTACTTCGTTAATCCTCAAAGCGTAAAACAGCACGATACCGAAACTCAAAAAGCAGGAAACTCCTAAGAAGTTGCTTTTGAAAACAGCACATTGCATACCCAAGCGACCTTCCCCCCTTTCTAGACTCTTTGACATTTCGAAACTCAGCGAGGGGGTTGAAAAACATAAAAACTTTCGCGAAGAAATATATTTAATGGCGTTTTGTGTTCGGAGGAGGCAGAATCTTCATGTTGAAAACCTACACACGAGTTTTTCTTATTGCAATTCGAATAAAATTTCTTCGAGACAACGGCGGAATTTTTTAGCCGAGAATGGAATCGTTGGGCGTCATCCAATAACATTGTTTTAAAGGTGACTCTTTCGCTTTGTATTGAATTTCTTTTACAAAAGAATTCGCGGGGCAATTTGCGACTTTATAAATAAAAGCGCATTCGAGAGCGCGGTACGCGAAAGATGAAAATAGCCGAAAGTTCTATCTACGTGGGATTTATAGTTGTTTGACTGCTGCGCGAATTAAGTACACGCTTTTGTTTTAAAAGCGCCTGCGAAAAAAAAAGAAAGTTTTTTACGCAAAAAAGAAACTCTCTGCGAACCAAGAGTACCTGTTGGATGGAGAATAGGCATGTTACCTTTATATTCAACTTGTAAAATTTAATACGATTTGAATTTCGTTCGTATTCGCTAACACGTCAGCACGTTTCTCGTGTACTCGTATCAACAATATAAGTAGAATATGTAATCGTACGAAATCATTTCTTTTTAAAAGCATCTACCCCTACATGTATATGTGCGACGAATTTCATTTTGCACGTTTTCTTACCCTCCCCCCTCCCTCTGCTTCGAAAAACCTTCACCTTAAAGAGATGACAGACATTTGTAAGGATGCGAGAAGAGTTTTCAATTTACATGCAAAAACGTGTGTATACACGAAGAACACGTTTATGTTTGCAAATATGCGCTGAAAAAGTCACGATTATTTGAGAATTAAAAACGAATTAACAAACGTCTAGGCGAATTTATCTGAAAATTGCTGACGCGAGTGGAAGCATCGTGAATACAAACTACATTAACGTAATAAAATTTACATATCTTGAAACGCTTCGAATGAAAATAAAATCTTTCACTGAATTGGTAATCGAATTTACCCGAATTTTACCGAATTATCACGAAAATTATCGATTATAGCCGGAAAATTTCAAAACTTTTGAAATACAGTCATGGATATTTCCAAAGGAAAGGACACGTTACCAAAATTTACAAAGATTGAAATAAGAAAAAAAGGTACACTAAAGAAAGAACCGAATATAACCGAATTTGACCGAATGATCACGAAAATTATCGATGATAGACGAAAAAATCCAAATCATCTAAAATACAGTTGTAAACGTTTTCAATTAAAAGGACACGTTACCAAAATTTACAAAGATTGAAAGAAGAAAAAAAGGCGCACTCAAGAGAAAGAACTGAATATAACCGAATTTGATCGAATCGTTCCGAAAATTATCGATGATTGACAAAAAAATTTAAACCTTTTGAAATACAGTCATGAATATTTCCAAAGGAAAGGACACGTTACCTAAATTTACAAAGATTGAACGAAGAAAAAAAGGTACACTTAAGAAAGAACCGAATATAACCGAATTTTACCGAATGGTCACGAAAATGATCGATGATAGGCGAAAAAATCCAAGCCATCTAAAATACAGTTGTAAACATTTTCAATGAAAAGGACACGTTACCAAAATTTACCAAGATTGAAAGAAGAAAAAAAGGTACACTCAAGAAAGAAATGAATATAACCGAATTTGACCGAATGATCACGAAAATTATCGAAAATAACCGAAAAAATTCAAGCCTTCTGAAATATAGTCATGAACATTTTCAATGAAAAGGACAGCTTACAAAAATTTACAAAAATTGGATGATGGAAAAAAATTGTAATCAAGAGAGAGAACCGAATATAACCGAATTTGACCGAATCATCCCGAAAATAGTCGATGATTGACGAAAAAATCAAAATTTCTAAAAAACACGCAGATTCTTTTGATTTACTGATTTGGATACCGATACCTTGAATAAAAATTCTCTCTACTACCACAATTTTAGTTGATAATCCAAGCAAAGTAAGCTAAGTTTGTGCTCAATGACTTCGAATTAGACTAGAGCTTTCGAGAAATTTTTTTTTTAAATTTGATCAAAACTGAAGGTTATTGAGACTTGAAATTGAGTTTAAATGACGTCAAATCTGGACTGTTTAAAAAAAGTACCCAAAATTAACTTTTTTCTTTTTGTATCATAATTCGTTTCAAAATTTTCAATTTTTTATCCATGAGTCGAGATTTCTTTAGTTCGTGCAATTATTTATTTTCAGTTCTAAATTTAATATTTCCTGTTTTGTTTTGTTTTTTCATTTTTACATCAAGAGCACTACACAATGAATAGAATAATTTGAAAACAAAAAATTTTTAAAGATGGCAGGAAGAATATCGATTGTCGTGTTGACTTCTGAAAAATACAAAATAAATCAATATCGATGTATCGATAGCATAAAACAATCGATTTTGTCCATCACTACCTTGAAGTAAAATTATACGTTAAAAAAACGATATCATCGACAAAAATGACCGAACAAACCCGATGAGGCACGAATTTCACCGAATGACCTCCAATATCATCCATACGTACCTATAGGTACCAAACCTAAAAATATTCGTGGCAAGAAAAATATCAAAATATCGCATCAAGAATTTTCAAACCGATCAGAAATCCGAATTCTATCGAAAATAAACGAAGGTAGTCGATTTTTGACGAATCTTCACGAATAAATAAAATTACATCTCACTTTGAAAGTATTTTACCGAAAAAGTTATGTGATTAAAAACTGAAAACTGATACAAGAAAATAAATGCAGGGGCGAAAATAACCGAAGAACCCCGAATATGAACGACTTTTACCGAATCTTCACGAAAATTATCTACATTAATCTGAAAAATATCAAAGTATGTATATGTTTGAGAATTTCCAAAGTGATCCAAAAATTTGGATTTTACTTCGAATAAGTAAAACTGGCAGATTTGTGAAATGAATGATGTGAGGCGAAAACTGAAGAAAGCAAACAAATGCGTCATCAAAAATAACCGAACAAACCCGAATTTTAAAAAATCTGACCAAATATTCACGAAAATTGGCAAAAATGATTCAAAAAATTCACTATAGAAAAGTATTTAAATCTAATAGGTACCGTTGAAAAATTTCCAAATTGAATTGAAATCCGAATTCTATCGAATATGAGCGAAAATGGACGATTTATGTTGACGATCAGATGGAATTTTTTCAATAAGGGAAATTTATTAGACCTACACAATTACATATAGCTTGGAAATCAAAATATTATTCTATAAAAATTAATATAACAAAGAGAAAATCAAAATCCATTCACGAAAATAACCGATCAAGCTCGATTACGAGGAGCTTGTCACGAAATTCATCGACAATGGTAGAACATATTAAAAAATCGACTCAAATGACCGATTCTGTCTACAAATAAGTAAGTATTTTTAAAAAATAAACAAAATTCAGTAACTGGAACTGAATCAAATTTTAGCTTTGAGGTTTTGGTTAGAATGAAAAGTTCTATATACTTTTCTCCCTGCCAGCTCAGCTCATCTCTAACCTCAACCCTGACCCTGAGACCCTTCAAACTGTCCAAAGTTCCACCATCAAAATTATTCAAGACCAAAAACAGACTACATGGCGTCACGTCGTGCTTTTATTCTTTTGGCATCTTAAGAATAGAAGTTTTGAAGGAATGAGTTGGTTTTGGTCGTTTCACCTATTACTGAAAGTCCGAAAAGAAGAAAAAAAACTGCTAAAAGGCAAAGAAAAAACCAAAACCCCAAAAAAAACATAAATCGTTTCAATTTTCGTTTTCGTTTTTCTGTTATTTGGTTTTGATATTAGTACTAAATCTTCACCAAAATCGATCAACGAACGTGAGGACAGTATCACTACACGGAGAAGGGAGGGGGGAGGCAATGTTCCACAATTCTTTGAACATTTAGCCCGTAGCTAGGATCTTTTTACTCAGGGCAAATGGAATTGTAACCAGAGTACTCAGAGCATGATGATTGAGAAAAATTTTGGAAAGTGGGCTACAATATAGTTCAATACTGGAAAATGGAAAAAAGGAACAATTTAAGCATACAAAAGCATGATTTTCGAAAGAATTTTCAGACACTTAGGAAAAGGAAGAAAGGTGCTAGGTTGCCTGAATAAAGGGAAGGCGAAATTTTCCAAAAAAAATTCCTTCAAAAAGCAAAAATTGACAAAGAATTATGAATTGAAAAAAAAACTGTTGTGATTAAAAAATACTGCATAATTATGTTGAAAAAAAGGAAAATTCGCAAATTTTTCCAACCAGGACCAGGCCTGTTGAAAATGAAAGAAAATCTATTTTCAGAAAAATGAAGCATATTCAACCACTTCGACTACACAGACCACCAGAACATTTCAAATAATCTTCTCAAACTTCGGACAAAGATTCATCGACACCGAGCCATTAACCAAATACTCATTCCATCCACAACACTAACCCATAAAAAACACACCGATCAAACACTATTTCAAACAATTTAGAAACTTTTATCAGGGCATGGGCGCAAATTAACCCTCGTCAACTCGAACGAAACATCCCAAGTACCAGTATTACAAAATACGTATAAAATCCACGCCATGCCACACGAATATAAAACACCTCTGGAGCTCTGGTACGTATTATTCCAACTGACAAAATTCTTTATACGCGTTAATACGCAACACAATAAACAACTCCGATGGCATCGATTAAATACCCGCCACTTGACGGAATTACCGATGAAAATCCGTATTAAAAATTTGTCGCCGGCGCGGTATAAGTCCGCGTAAAAATAATTTTTCTCGTCGTGTTAATAATAATGAAAATGCAAATTTCATAATCTCGTTGGTGTAAAATATCGTCAAACCCTCGTAATATATTCCGATCACTTGAATACTCGAGTGACAGGTGTAAATAGTCCTTAAGCGGAAAATTTTCCCCCATGGAAAAAAACCCATCATCGTCATAAATTTACGTCGACACGTTAAACGTAAACTTTCCATTGGCCAGGTAGGTATATTTGTAAATAAATTTTAACCGAGTTTAATTTCCCTTTGTAACTTTTCAGCCGTTTGAACCCTGTAGAAAAAAAAACTTCTTTCGAATTTCTCAAACAAATTTTTTTCACGTTCGACGTGGCTAAAGTTGAAAAATGATGGGTAAACGTTAAAGAAATTACATCACTTTGACAAGACGATTAGACGCGAGAGTATTCGTAATTTAGACCGAAACGAAAACGAGAAAGCAGCAAAAAGAAACATGGACCTTAAAGTCAATCAGTTTTTTCGCCAGAATGAGTAAACGAATTTGAAAAGAGGAAAAATTTACAGAGGCTTTAATTTTATATACGCAGTGGGCCTAGTTTGACACGACGTTGTATTTCATCGCGTCATCAATCTTCATCTTTATGGGGTGAAATTCGGCGAAATGAAATCGTCAGCTTAAGACCACCGCGTCTCGGCACTTTGGCAAATCTTAATACATCATTTTCAGTCTTTAAAGCTGCTGTAAAAATAAAACAACCGAACAAATTTAATTTTCGGTACCGCTCGGTTGGGCGAAGCGAACTGCCAAGGTAGGTATAAGCATAATAAATATGACAGGCTTATTTTCATCATACGTCGAATGACTCGCATATAAGCCCGGTGTAAAGATATCGCGTCCTAGCAGATTGGCATTAATTCGTTATATTACCTAAGGTTTCAACTACCTATACCACATATAACGGGGTAATATCGTGATTAATGATGTAACGTTAAAAGAACTTTACGTTTGTCAATGAATTCCAAGCTATGCCTACAAACTCCATACGATGTACCTACACTTGTACGAATAATACAGGGTGTTCAGGTAGGAGTGCGACGCCTTCAAAACTGAGATGTGGTTACCCAAACTACATAAGTGTATACCTGTTTGCCAACATCAGGATTTGAAGGGAAAAAGTTATGCACTCGCGACGATATTTTTTTCACAATGTTAGAACTCCGCTGATAATATAGATAGGCAAATTTTTTTGAAACTTTCTTGTAGAACTTTTCAAGCTCTTCAAAATGAGTTATATTTTGGGTTTGCCTAACGTTGAAATTGAAGGAGCTATAATGATTTGAAAATTTATAAGCTCTATTACTCCTTCAATTTTCAAGTTTGAAAAAATTTGGTAAAAGGTTTTTTTTTGAGTTTTTTGAGCTCCACAAAATGAGCTAAAAATATTTTGCCATTTTTAGTCCCAAATGAAAAAAAGTCACCTGTGTGATTGAAAGGTTAAAAGCAATTTTATAATTGTTCCGAAATCGTATTTTTTAAAAAATGAGCTAGAGTGCAATTTTTTGAGACTCTTTTCCGAGGGCTCTCCCTCTCTTCTAAAAAAATCTCTCTATCTCTGTACTTAAGGCTCCAATTGAAAAATTTTTCAAACAAAAGTTTTAGATTGAGATCTTTGGATTAATTTTAGTAATTACAAAAATTTTGATTGGACCCCTCCCTTTCCTACAATTTTGCATAATACATATGAAAATCACCCTTGAAATTTAATTTTACTGTTCGCAGTCATTTCTATTCAACTGTGGCCTGCAGTATAGCCAAGAGGAAAAAAATAGGATCTGTAAGCTGTCAATTCGATTGTAATTTGACCAAACAATTCAATAAAACAATGAGCGGGTGTGCAGTGGCGTAGCCAGACGCAATTCAAAGGGAAGGAAGATTTCGCGAAAAAAAAAGAAAAAATTACATATAAAATTTTTTTAAATACCTTTCATTTCATCACACGAAAGAAAACTTTTGCAGGAAAATGGCCCTCTGGACCCCCCTGATCATGTCTATTTCCAAACTACCCTTGAAAGTATAAAACATAAGATATGCATTTGCTCATGGCATTTTTCAAGTCCATAAAGTCGTGATATTTTGAATTTTCTTGAAAATTTTCAATCCCAAAAAGTCATTTGAATTTTAAAAAATTTTCCAAGTCCAAAAAAGTCTGACAAAGTCTGAAAGTCAAGTTTCCAAGTTCAAAAAATCAATGGAAATCTGAAAATTTTTCCAAGTTCAAAAAAGTCTGGCAAAATGTCTAAAAGTCATCGTCAAGGAATTTTGAGACGGAATTTACAGACACGAAAAATGGACAAAATTTTTAGATTGACCTCAGCCACAAGACACACTCATGAAAAAATAGGATATGATTTTGCAATTCAGGTGAAATGTCATAAAGTCAAATTTTGAAACAATCTAAATTTTTTCAAAGTTCAAAAGTAAACTGACCACTCAATAAAAATTTTCAAAATCGAAAAAATCAGAATTTCTGAAATTTTCCAAATTCAAAAAATCTTTTGAAATCTATAAAAATTTTCAAGTACAGAAAATTTTAAAATAGCCTGACAAAACGTCTGAAAGTCAGCGTTATCTTTGAAATTTTCCAAGTCCAAGAAATCCGTCTGACAAAATCTCGAAAAGTCGCCTTGATTTCTAGAAATTTTCAAGTCCGAAAAGTCTAAAAAGTTTGTCAGACGAAATGTCTAAAAATCAGCATGATCTCCGATGAAATTTTCAAAATCCAAAAAGTGAATGGAAATCTGAAAATTTTTCCAAGTCCGAAAAAGTCTCACAAAATGACTGAAAGTCAGCGTTAGGTAAAAGAGCTGTCTGACAAAATTCTGATTTGAACTTTTCTCGAAACTTTCAAGTCCATAAAGTTGAAATTTTCTGTGTCCGAAATAGTCTGACAAAATGTCTGAAAGTCAGCGTGATTTCTGAAATTTTCCAAGTCCAAGGAGTCTGCCTCACAAAATGTTAGAAAGTTAGCGTGATTCCTAGAATTTTTCGAGCCCAAAAGGTCTAAATTGTTTGACTGTCAAAATGTCTAAAAGTCAGCATCATCTCTAAAATTTTCCAAGTCCAAAAAGTCAGTGGAAATCTGAAAATGTTTCCAAGTTCAAAAAAGTCTGACAAAAGCTAAAAATTGAAGTAACGGAATTTCGTAACATTTTTCGTGGGTTTGGTCATCTCAAAAGCATATCCTATGCTGAAAATATATCACAATTACACATTTCAATAAAAAAAGTTGCACTGAAAAATTGATTGTTGAAAAAATCAGTGAAGAGTGATAAGAAATCAGTTATTTCATTTCCACTCAAATTTTTTCACTAGAATTGTGAATAGATCCTCTCCCCTGCAAAAATTCAATTAACAAAAAATTGAGTTGACAATCTACGACCACGGCTATGATGTTCAACAAATGAAGGCATGTAAAAAAATCCAAAAATGGAAGCTTATTTTTTGACTAATGAAATGATCATCAACTTGATGCTTCAGTTTGATGAGAAAACGTAGAATAGAATAAAGAGATGGTGATCAAATCATCACCATCTTAAGACCCTCATCAAATCATCACCATCTTTTGATGTCCATCAAGTCATCACCGTCTTTAGATGCTTATCACTAGATTCTCATCAAATCATCACCATCTCTAGACGCTCATGAAATCATCTCCATCTCCAGATGTTCATCAAATCATCACCATTTTTAGATGTTCATCAAGTCGTCGTCATCTTTAGATGCTTATCATTAGATTCTCATCAAATCATCACCATTTTTAGATGCTCATCAAATCTTTGTCATCTTTAGATTCTCATTAAAATTTTTACCATTCAAGTAAGATTGAAATAGGTACCCGATTTCAATCAATCTAGTTGCAACATTTTTTTTCATAAAAAGTAGGATTATTAAAAACTATGAAACTCATCAAAAGGGATTTTGATGACAGGGCTTAGATAGATTATGGACGACTAATTCTGTGCAGAAGATTCCCCTTATCTCCTATCTTCTTCACACTCAGCTTGATATCTTGATATAGGCCTATAGTGTCTTAGGCGCTTCTATTTCATCAGTGCGAACAGTGATTCATTTAGTATACACCTTTGACGTTTTGAACCGCCAAGTCTCCTTGTTCGTAGAGCTCATTTCTTGATAAGTTGATCAACTCGATCCGAAACAGTTTGATGATACCCGAAATATTTTTTCAAAATGCCAACTGATTTATATCTAATTGAAACCATCCCATCTAGATCATTTGGAATATAATAGATATGTTTTCTGTTGTCAATTTGCCTCGTTGCGTCTACGAATCGTACATACGAATTCCATCAAGTTGACGTTTTTTTGAAACCCTTTTCTTAGCAACTTGTCATCGAAGTGTTAAAATACGATGAGACGAACGTATTTAATGCGTATGCCAGACGGATTGACTGGAAGGTCTTATTACTCGGCTATTCTTCGGTTCGACGCGACGTTCCGCTTTACCATAGGCAAATGGATTGTTACAGTAGGTATAGGAAAATGAAGCCAACGAACGAATTGTGTTACTGTTGGTTAATCCAAACACACTGTATACAGTAGGCTGCTGTACTGTATACGTTGGTATTCGGCAGAGTAGTTCACAACAACGAGCTGAAACGGTGATTATGCATAAAATTACACCGCGGGACAGCGGATAATGCGACATAATCACGATGAAAAATTTAATAGACCTTTTTTTAAATAGCAACGGCTAATTTTGACGAGTTTACTGTTACGACGGGACGATCTCGCGCGCGAAACCGGCGACGAGTTTGGAAAAATAATGAAAAGAAAAACCTTGCGCGTTCACGCTGCGATTTAAAACTCGGTGCAGCGCATGGCAGCCTCCTAAACTAGATGCTAAGTCACTATGTCACACGCAATACTTATTAGGAAAGTGGTCAACGCGGTGTGTAGTTTATTACCACACACGTACATGGCTGGTACACGCACAAGCACATGCATAGATGGTATAGGTATAGACATAGAGGTACATGTATCTATACTCGACAGTACATATAGTACATACGATCGCGATCATTGAAAATAACCTTGAGCAAGTGTATTAACTCTGCCAAAACGTGCAGGTTAATACGAACATGTCAAAGGACATGAACGCTTTATAGCGAAATAGAAAAACACTCGGTGTATTATGGACTCGTTAACGCAAACTATTTTACTTTTATTTTCGTTAATACGTTTGAAAAATTTAAACCTTGAATTATACACATAAAACGTTTTGATATCGTATATGGTCAGCAATGGCACAGGCGCATGCACAGATCAAAGCGACGCGGTTGTCTTGGGACTTGCGGACTCGAGTAGTCGGCATGTCTTGAAATAGCCATCGCGAATGGTTTCCTCGTGCTGGTGCAATGCGGGGCCGCGACAATAGCCCAAATCTTCGTCGTATAATACTCAAGGTTCGCGGAATAAGATAATTTGATTAAGAAATTTATAGGTACGATATTGCACGACAGAGAATGCTATAGCGTTAAGAACGGCGCGACGGCGTCCTTCGAGCGAGTTAATTAAATATTAAAGAATTTATACAGAGGATTGACCTGCAACAATCGTACCAACTGTGGAGTTAACGAAGCGTACGCAAATAAGCGCCGAACGCCGAACAGATTCGAGCATCGGAGCTTGTGTGTACTTTATAGTCAGAAGCTCATTGGATGCTGATGAGTAATTCTGTCGGTGATCGTGATGCACCGCTGTACTGACGTGTGCTTGTTATAAGTAGGTAATGGATTGGCTAAAAGCCACGAGATAAATTTTTTTCGACCGTGACCCCGGTTCTGAGAAATGGAATAGAATACATTTTCGTGGGCATTTTCTTTTCCTCTCTTCTTCCGTTTCTTTTCGGATCTGTACTGATAATTTTTCGTCATTATGTGTTAATAACACGAAGGAAATTGGGGAACAGGCCATCGAGTCGTGAATCGTTTAGAAAAGGAGCCCTAATCCGAACACGTGTAGAATGTAACCTGACTCAGTTCTGACTTTGAGTAATCAAAGATAAGTAGGTAGTATGACTTTTGGGAGTTGGATTATAAAGTTTTGAAAAAAAATTGAAATTGATGTATTCTACTTCACTAGTATCGTATTCGTATCCTTCACAAGTAGTAAAAGTGACATGGTGCTTCTCACTTGTCATGTAACATTACACTCATCATTTGTCACGTTGCACTTGTCATGTTGCCTGTGTCACTTCACTTGTTACCTAATTTTGTTAAGTGTTGACTCAATTTTCCATTGAGAATGCGACGTGGGAAACTATATTCATCATTTCTCATATAGTGCAATCGTATCACTTGTAATATAACACTTTTCATCTGTCAATTCACATCTCATATTTAGTGTCATTAGCAAGTAACACTTTATATGTACGAGTAATGCCCTCTTACTTTTCATATTGTGATCTTGTCATATATTCGTACCTACATATAAAAGCAAGTATCAAGCGCTTTGTAGCTGTACCCTTGTTACTTGTAATGTACACTGGGTCATTTCCTCGTTTGGCATAAATATCACTTGTCATATGACATATTTTAACTGTCATGTGACACATTTCACTTGTCATGTAACGCATTTTATTTCTTGTATGACACATTTTACTTCTCATGTGACACATATTGCTGGTTGTAACGCATTAAACTTCTCATGTGATTACTTTCACTTGTCATGTGTCATATCTCACTCGGCATGTGGCATATCTGACTTACAATGATAACTTTCACTTGTCATGTGGCATATCTCACTTGCTCTGATAACTTTCACTTGCTATATGGCACATTTTACTTGCCATATGACACATTTCACTTGCCATATGCCATATCCTACTTGTCACGTGGCATATTTCACTTGCTATGGTAACATTCACTTGTTTTCTGGTTCATTTCACTTGTCGTGTGGCATATCTCACTTGTGATAACGGTCACTTGTCATATGACACATTTCACTTGTCATATGTCGTATTTCATTTGGTGTATCTCACTTGCTATGATAAACATCACATATTATGTAGCACAGTTCACTTGTCATATGGTGCAGCTTAATCTCACTTGTCATATGGCATATTTCACTTGTCATGTGCCATATTTCACTTGTCATAAGACATATTTCTCTTGTCACATGATCCTCTTTACTTGTCACATGACTCATTTCAGTCTCACCTGTCATATGATATACTTCACTTGTCATATGATATACTTCACTTGTCATGTAACATATTTCACTTGTCATATGTCATATTTCACTTGTCATATGACATATTTCACTTGTCATATGACATATTTCACTTGTCATATGACATATTTTACTTGTCATATGACACATTTTACATTCACATGACATTTTTCTCGTCGTAATTGTCACCCAAACCTTACCTAACTTTTGTTACTAATTTTGACACTTGGCTCGTGTTACATGTATTGCCTGTATGACTGCAATCTTTTGTTACACGACCTTTGACACTATGATTCTTTTTTTCAATCTGCTTGGTACATTGCCTGAGACGCTTTATCACCTAAAGTGAATTCACCAGTAAAATTTTTCCAAAATGTCTTTTCTTACGTAACTGGTTTTCTATTATCGTTTTTCTGGGAGTTTCATTCATATATATCAAAAGAGTGATGAATGTTCCTTTTTTCGACTTACCAAATTGCAATTTTATATTTTCAAGGTTGTTTCCTTCTCCAATAAATTTTGCATTTTCGAGCCTCTGTTCACAGTGGTGTATTTTCTACTTAATATTCCCTTCTTTTAGAGAATGGCTTGAGCTTAGTATCAAGTTTTGTCGGCTAAAGCGAAATGAAAATTTTATTCTAGGAAAATGACGAAGTTCTTGTTGTTTTCCGAGCTACGTAAAAAACGAAAAATTTTCGTATCAGAATGTTCCTCGTGCGAGTTAATTTTTTGCACCTTATCATTCATTATCCAGTTAAATTTGCATGTGACCGAATGTCATTGGTAGTCCTTCAAATAATTAAACGTTGTCCGAAAGTTGCACGAATTTTGGAATTTGTAACATGTTTGTCGGAAGAGGATTCGTGTTTGTGTAATGAGGCTGGTTGTGTGGGATTCATCGAATAATGAAGTTTTTATTTTAATGCCATCGTAATTAAAGGCATCGCTACGATTAAAATATCAACACAATGGTCCGTGCCTCTATGGTTGACCATTATAATTAGATACGTAGATCGGCTACAGTGTGCTGCCATAATAACGAGTATATTTCCGTTGGTCGTACACAGAGCCAGAGCAGCGTCGAGTTGGCGATTTATTTACTTATTTTCGAGTTTAATTTTCCCCTTTTTTTTATTTTCGTGCATGCCGGCATGGCATTTTGTGTGTAGGAAACGAAACGTTTCGTTCGAGTAATTTTTCCAACGTTGAACGCGGGCGCGACGTAGGCGAAGTCCTCCTAGTTGATAATTTTGATGATACATTTTTGAAAGGCGCGATTGTATTAGATACTTTCTTTTTTGTTAGGCGTTTAGTGTTCGGTCACGACTGACAAAACTTCCTGTAAAATATTCTACTTATTTTGATGGTCGCATAAATCGTAAACACGGTTTAAAAACTAATACGACGAATAGTAAATACGAAAAGGTATCTATGCTGTATAGCTATGTGGCTTTGGTTTTGTTAAAGTAAAACAGTACAGCGTTGATAATAATTAACGGTGGTTGTTAATGAACGTTTAAACACCTTTTATGTATACACATATATGAAGTGAATAGTCACATGCAACAGAGTATAATAAATACAACGGTTCGACGAATGATGAATATTAGTCATTATCTGGTGATGTATACAGTAGTAATACCGGTAAGTGAACCGGTAACCGTGCACGCAATCGTACGGCTTAATACGTCGTTTATTTTCTATTACAGAGCAACAGATACGCGTACGTATGTGTGAGGAAAAAAAATGATATAAACTGCCAGTAATAACAACAACGTCCCGGAAGACGAAGGTGAACATTTGAACCACAATAAATAAAGGTTAATGGGCCGATAAACTGTTTGACTTTGAAACCGAAATCTAGTATTTGTAAATTGTCAAAGACAATACTGTTTTGACGGATTGAAAATTAATCTTCATGGTGCTGCTGTTTGATGACTAAATGTAGAATTGGTTTACTGGGTATGAGGTTGAAAGAATGTCTGAGCTTAATGTAGGTACTGATTTGCATATTGTAATTAAAAGTGTATTCGTTTAATTACACGTCTGGTTTGTTTTTTTCATATGATTTGGGTGTGTAGGTGTGTGAAAATAAGTGCATTGTTAGTGTCAATTTTTGAACTTTTTATACTTACTGTCAAGTATATTTCAGCAGACCAGTGCCAGGAAACAGAATAGAGCTTTTGTCAGTGTGAAGATCATAATATTTTATGTAAATGTTGATCGGTTTGATGATTTCATCTCATCAGCATTTTAGCGTAGGATATGCTTTTGCGATGGCCAAACCTGCAAAAAACGACACGAAATTCCGTCACGCTGGCTTTTAGACAATTTGTCAGACTTTTTTAGACTTGGAAAATTTCAGAGATGATGCTGACTTTTAGACATTTTGTCAGACAAACATTTCAGACTTTTTGGATTTGGAAAATCTCAGAAATCTCGCTGACGTTCAGACATTTTCTCAGACTATTTTCAATCTTCTGGGCTTGAAACATTTCAGAGATAATGTTGCCTTTTAGGCATTTCGTCAGACTTTTTTGAACTGGAAAAATTTTTCAGATTTCAAACGATTTTTTAGACTTGAAAATTTTCAGAGATATGATGCTGATTTATAGACATTTTGTCAGACGAACACTTTGGACTCTTTGATATTGGAAAATTTTAGAAATCAGGGTAACTTTTTGATTGAGATTTTCTGAACTTGGAAAATTTCAGAAACTCTGACTTTCGATTTTGAAAAATTTCACGAATTGAGCACGATATGATTTTGCGATGACCAAACCTGCAAATGCCATCACATAGGCGTGCAGACAGACACGTCAACTTTCATAAAGTCTAGCATTGGACCACAAATGTGATTTTGGTCGAAAATGTTGTTTTTTGTCAGAATTGCCATTTTTTGTTCAAAATCGTCATCAATCTATGGTTAAAATTGTTATTCCAAAGTAAAGATGGTCATTTCAGGGTATAAAATTTCACTTTGGGTCAAAATCGTAGTTTTTTTTGTAAAAATACCAGTTTTGGTCAAAATGGTAATTTTTTGTCAAAATTGTCATTTCTGGTCAAAATGGTCATTTTTGGTCAAAGTGTCATTTTTGGTCAAAATTTTCATATTTTGTCAAAAGTGTCATTTTCTGTCAGAATTGTCATTTTTTTGCCAAAATTGTCATTTTATGTCAAAGTGTCATTTTCTGTCAGAAATGTCATTTTTGGTCTAAATTGTCTATTTTTGGTCAAAATTGTCATTTTTGGTCAAAATCTCCGTTTTTCATCAATCGTTTTTTTTTATCCAATTTGTGAATTTTGGGTTAAAATTATCATTTCAAGGTGAAAATCGTCATTTCTTGTTAATATTGTCATTTTTTGAGTCGAACTTTTCATTTCCAAGTAAAAATTGTCATTTTCTGTTGAAATCGTTTTTTTTTTCGTCAATTGTCATTTTTGTTGTCAAACTTGTGAATATTTTAGTTAAAATTGTCTTTTTGGTCATTTCAGGTTTTTTTAAAAATTTCATTAAGGAAAATATTACGGTTGCATATTCAAAATTCTAGTAAGTTTTAAAATGTCTAAAAGTCAATAAACAGGTCATGGATTTTCTGGCAAAAAGTCTAAAAGTCACCTTTTGAAAAATAATCGCGTGGGATATTCTAAATTTTTATGTCATAAAATCTGGCAGAATAAATGTCTAAAAGTTATTTTAGGGTTTTTCAGAAATGTTATCAACGTAGAGTTTGACAAAATGTTTAAAAGTCACGAAAATGTCAGGACGGATGGACAAACAGACAGTCGTGGATTTTATTAATATGGAGATGGAGATGGATGGAAAGTTTTTTCCCAACATTTTTGTGCATTTTTGAAAACATTTTTGGAAAAAAGTTTTCAAATTTGGAAAAGTTACCAAAGGTTGAGGGATTTTTTCTTCAGAGCTTGAAAAGAAGCGTTCTGGGAAAACTTTCATAATAATTTCTTTGAAAGGATGTAAAATTAGCTTTAAAGTGATATCATTACTTTTTGATTTCGACAATTTTGTCGTTACATTTTTTGTCACGATGACGTCAGAAATGAGAATTGTACGAAATCAAAAAGTAATTATATCATTCGAAAGCTAATTTTATCCTCTTTCAAACAAGTTATGATGAAAAGCACACCAGTTCGCTTCCTTCTCGAGTTATTAAGGAAAAATGAAAAAATGCTTATGAGAAGTCATCAAATTGTTATGCTCAGAGTGTACATCAAAAATAGATCATAAGTATGCTAGTGTGATGTTTTTCATGGACGTGCTGTGTCCCGTCCTCCTGTATTGTGTACTACGCCTATTTATCCACTGAAATTTGACCTCTACTAAATTTTTCTACGTTTTCATATCTCTATTAATTTTTTTTTCGAGTCTTTTCAGACAAATATCATTGAATGGTTTTTTTTTGTTTTTCTGCAACGAACTAAATTCGATTTTCTTGTTAGGAACAGTCACGCGTGACCTTGAATAAAGTTCGCTCAATTGATGCTACCTACTGAACAAAATACCGTGTAATGAAAATTGAAAACAACCAAATAACGAATTTTTTTCGAAAGAAATTACTGTCGAAAATTCGTATAAGCAACGAAGAAAAAAAACGCAATCGAGGTTGTGAAAAAAATAATTAATCGAAACTCGAAGATGAAAATTGCGAATTGGAAATGTTACGCGGAATGGTAATTTTTCTTTATGAATTACGACCAAGTAAAGAAAATCTTCGTTAGTCGTGTAATCGATATGGATATGTAAGTTGAAAATTACACGCTCTGCGATTCTAAGTATAGGAAAGTCTGCGCATAAATATGTGATGATGATACATAGTCTGGAAGTGAATTTCAAGTTCAAACAACAAAATGCAAGGCCTCGAGATTAATTTAAATTAATCGAGTCAGAAATATACGCGACTGATTTTGAAATCACGTTGCATCGCATCGGAAGGAATGGAAACGAGTAGGTGTTCGGATTGGTTTTTTCATCAAATTACCTACGTGGAATTAATTTGTTAGCGATGTGATAGCAATGTTTTTTAAATTGGATTGAGAAAAAAAACATTCGGAGGTGACAGTGAGTTATATGGATTATGGATGAAGTAGTCGGATGCGTTCTTGCGTTGACATTTAGGATTAGCGGTGTGGTTTTGTTGTGTTTGTGTTTATATGAAAGTATATTGCGAGCACTGGGTGATATATGAATACGTTGTACGAGTTTTTCGTGAACTTGATGCGTAGGATGTTATTTAAATGCTTTATCTTATATGTCTATTCCGCGTGGTGAAAGCAAAGAAATGGGTTGGGTGCATTTCGTGATCGCCATTTGTCGTATGTGCGGCACGGTGGTTTTCTCGTAGAGAGAGACCGTTAAAAGTTCGTATATGTAAAGTTAGCAGTGGTAGAAAGTTTTTAAAGAAAATTGGAAAGTGCGATGGAGGAATGTAGAGAAAGAAATATTGGCTAGATATTGATGAAATGAATTTTTGGTACAAAAAAAGCAAATGCTATCTTTGTCTTTCTAATTTTTTTTCAATTTCCAAAATAAATTAGTTGACTTTTTTCAAATTAAGCATTCGTAAAACAATCAATCAACTGGAATTATCAATTTCATGTATATCAATTCATTTTTTTGATCAAATTACTCGATCTGTGTTATAGCTGAAAAAAATCGGAATCTCTTGGCAAGAGAGCGCATAAACCAAAATTCATCGAGAGAGGACAATTCTTGATTTTGGTGCCACAAGTGGAGAGGAGAGTGGGGAGGGAGGGGGGGGGTCAAGAAATTGAGATATCAAAATTTTGAAAAAATCTCTTTTAAAATGTCACCTACTCAGCTCCTTAACTGTCAGCTGTTTCCTTCTTTAAATACAAATATGAAGAACCTGTTTAGATTCATTAGAGAGAGGTACGAGTACATTCTTGAAATATAATTTTTGGAATATTTTCACTTCCTTCTCTCGAAATGGGAATTTTTAGAAATAGGATAAAAATAAAACTAGAGGGCTTGGTTTTTGAGCACCCCGATGAGGTGATATCAAAAATATTGGAAAATGAAAAAATTTCGTAATTTTGATTTTCTTCTGTCTCAAATTTGACAATTTTTGGACCAGGATGCTTGATGACACACCTACATGTCAAAAAAAACATTTTGAAAAATAAATTGTCAAAATTGGTCTATTGAGAGAGGCTGACAAACTGTCACAAGGTTTTCCTATTTCCAAAAAGAAATTAAAAAATTCTAAAAATGTTGAAAAAATGTCAAATTTTTAATTTTTTGTCTAAAATTTGAAAAATTGTTTCAAAATAGTTGAAAAATTCCAAAAATGTTTAAAAAATTACAATAATTACAAAATTTTGATTTTTCCTGTCTCAAAATTGACAATTTTTGGACCTGAATACTTGATGACTCATCATACATGTCAAAAAAACATTTAAAAAAATATTGTCAAAATTGGTCTATGGGAAGAGGCCGATAAACTGTCATAAGGTTTTCCTATTTCCAAAACAAAAAATTACAAAATGTCAAAAATGTTGAAAAAATGTCAAATTTTGATTTTTCTTATCCCAAAAAATTGTTCCGAAATACCTAATTGAAAAATGTCAAAAAAAATGTTAAAAATGACATAAATTACAAAATTTTGATTTTTCTGTCCCAAATTTGACAATTTTTGGACCTTAATGCTTGATATGGCATGGCACATCTTCACATCAAAATAAACATTTTGAAAGAGAAATTGTCAAAATCGGTCCATTTGAAGAAACTGAAGAACTTTCACAAGGTTTTCCTATTTCCAAAAGAAATTTAAAAATATTAAAAACGTTGATATGAAAAAATGTCAACATTTTCATTTTTTGTCTCAAATTTGAAAATTTTTTCAAATTACTAAAAAAATGTCAAAAAAGTTTTAAAAAAATGACTGAAAACATTTTGAGAAAAATGGGTCAAAATTGGTCCATTGGGAGAGGCTGACAAACTGTCAGCTGTCACAGGTTTTCCTATTTCCAAAAATAGTTTTAAAATGTCATAAACGTTGTAAAAATGTTATAATTTTGATTTTCTGTACCAAATTTGAAAAAAAATTTCAAAATAGTTTAAAAATTTTCCAAAATTTCAGAAGAATTACAAAAATTATAAATTTATGATTTTTTTCTGTTCCAAATTTGAAAAAAAATCTCGAAAATCTTGAAAAAAAATTACAAAATTTTGATTTTTTTTCCATCCCAAACTTCTCAGTTTTCGGACTTACGTTCAAAGAAACATTTTGAAATAAAAAAAATAGTTAAAATCGGTCCACTGGGAGAGAGTGTCGAACTGTCTCAAGGTTTTTCCAAAAATCGTTTAATACATATACCTAACAGATAATTAATAAAAAACATAAAAGCAGGGCATAGTAAGAATTTACGAATTTAGGGAATGAACTATGAATCACTGAAGAAGTTGAGACAAGAAGTCAGCATCAACTCAGTGGAAAAAAGAGCCAACTACTCTACTCCTTCAACCTCTTTCAGAATTGAGCCATGTCTAGGTGAGATCTTGGTACATCGATCGAACAGAGGTTTGCATTTGACCATTGTGTATTTTCGAATCATTTCGTCGATATTGATGAAATATCAAAATTTTTATTCTGAACCCTCCTTTCCCTGGCCCTATCTTTTTTTTTATGAATGTTGTCATAATGGTAAATAAACATAATTCATTTTCTCATTATACTATTTCACTAATGAACAATTTATTTCATTTTTTTTTGTTGCAGGTGAGTTTGGAATTCACGCCATAAAAATATTTGAGCGAAAGCGAAAGTAAGATGAGTTATTTTTATGATTTTACATATAAACATAATCTAGTGAAGAAGCATTTGAGTATTTTTGAAAAGTTTTGGGAAAAGGGGGATGATACATACAAAATTGTCATCGCCAGGTTTTGAAATTTTCGCGAGGTCATTGTGAGCCTTGAGCATTCCTAGATACCACCGAGTCCCCAAAGTGTGAAATTTTTGTTTCGTCTTATTTCCTTATCAATATTTTCTCATTTTTTCTATGTAACTCGAAAATGAAGCAATTTTGGATGTTTTTCATCATAACTTGTTTGAAAGAGGATACAATTAGCTTTCGAATGATATAGTTACTTTTTAATTTCCTACAATTTTATCATTTTTGAAGCCATTGCGACAAAAAATGCTATGACAAAAAATTACATGAAATCAAAAAGTAATGATATCATTTGAAAGCAAATTTCATTCTCTTTCAAATAATTTATTATAAAAATTTTCCAAAATCGCTTATTTCTCAAGTTATATCGAAAAATGCTGATGAGGAATCACTGAACCATTAAACACCAAATATGCGACCGTCAAAACTTTAATTGTCTTATTTTCAATTAATTCGGTATTTTTCGAATAATCGAATAAATCTACATGAAAAAGTGTTTAATTCCAAGTACTCCAAAGCCCTTGGTTCTCATCAAAGGGAGCACAACCTTGTAAAAATTCTCATCTTGACTGATCTAATCTGATACCTATCTAGATGCCAAAAAAGAACATCTCGCATCTAGATTGGATCACATCCAAATCATAGCCCAGCACTGCCCTTCGACTCGAATCCGAAAACCTATCAACCCCAATTTGTAATCATTTGGGAATCAATGATGCTCATCTAGATAGATCAAAATTATTCCCAACCTTGACTGGAACTGCTCATAAAACACCTGTTTACACTCTGCCAATTACGAATATCAGCGAATCGACCAGTATGTATAAGACTAGGGAGGTGGATCGATAAAACCATCAATCTGATTTTTTTCTACGTACATAGCGAAAGGTTTTTGTGAAACTAGCCTATTTAATGGCGTTCGCTGCAAACTCGCGACACCTTATACATTTCTGATATCTCAATTAAATCTCACATCAATGAGTAAGAGTATAATGTGAACACCCATGAACGTACGTATGTGTATAAAAAATACGTTGCAAAACCAGAAAGCTCGAGTACTCGTTTAGATACCAACACTCAATTACATACGACGTTTACCATCTGCTGTTGTTAATTACGTATTAACACGAATGCTAAGCCTAAAATTAACCGTTAATGAATTTAATACCATGCGCCGTGTTATTATCGTGATAAATATCAACGTGCGTTCGGGCCTTATACTCGTAATAATCGACGTTCATCATCGAGAGCTTGGTCTAGGTAATGGTACATCTGCATGTTGGTTGGTATCTGCTCGATGTGTGGTTTCTCCGATACTTTGGTAATTTTTCGTACGCGTATACACCAAATTTTGCCCGCGTATATTTATATAAATGAAAACTACACCGACCTATATTTTTCGGAAGGTTGAACTTGCTTTTCTTTCAATTTTCTTTGGTGCTGTCTATACTCGGACGTCGAGCGACGTATCGTCACGAAGATAAAAGAAAGGATATTACGGGATGGCGATTACACGGCGTTTAAGTTGGTAAGCGATATTCGCGACCAGAACTAGGCTAATGGATTCATTTTACGTACGTACTGGCGCTGCAATTACGGTTTCGCCGCACCGCAACAATAAACGGTCTACGTTTTTCGTATAGTTTTTCTAGCGTAATATCTACGTGAATTACCGAACGACTTTTATATATACCAGTACATCAAATTGTCAGTATCGAATTTCTGTACGAGATATACATTCGCACCGACACTGCACCGTTGCCGCGGTGCTTCGTTGTATTGGCCAAGATGGACGACGAGACAAGCTATGATTGAAAATTAGTATCATCGGTACACGTGCGTTGATTATCGTGCAGTAACACGATATAGTCGTGTAAGAATGTAAACGTTAGCGGAAAATTTATGCGAGTACAATGAAGTATCTATACCCTCTACATATGCTCTGTATGTATAGCAGACTATGTGTACATTGTACCCAAGCATAATGAGACAATCAAGCTCGGTGTGAGACATTCGCAGCAATCCTTCGGCCGAATGGTTAGAATTCGCATACGTATCAGTTTTTCAATAACGTATTGGTCAATTTGAAAAATGCATGTTACATTTTCATCGTGTGTAGTCTGGTAATTGGTATAACCTTCGTTGGCCTATTCTTATTTAGCGTAGGTATGGTTCTCGATGACGGATTCGAGAGATAAAGGTGAAATCGGAAAGGTAATGATTATCGAAAGCAGGGACAAACCGAGGTTGGTATTATTTTTCTTGATCCAAAATGCAATTTTTTCCTATATTTTTTGTAAATCCCTCAATTCAATTTTGTCATGAGTCTGGGCCCAGGTCCAGATATCCCTTGTCTTCTCACTATTTGATTCAGTTCTAATAAGAAATGGCAGATCATAATTCCTTAATGCCTTGATTTTCTCTCATTTGTTTTGGTTTCGGTTAGTTAGACATACAGGGTGGTTATGTAAAAGGTCATGAAAGTCATGGAAAAGTCATGGATTATACAATAAAATTACTAGGTCACAGAAAAGTCGTGGATTTTTACAGTTGAAGTCATGGATTTTTGACTTCTTATTGGGCAAAATTCAGTTATAATTGATTTGACTTTTAGCATAGGATATATGAGGCCCTTTGTGAAAAGGTAATTAAAAAAAAATGAAAATCAGTTGAAAATTGGCTGAGATATTCCACTTTGAATTTTTCACATAGAAAACTGATGTTTTGAGAAAAACGCTCCTAAAGTTTTGAAGCATTTTTTTTAGATTTTTTTTGCCCAAAAACCAATTTACCGATTTGTTTTGTAGAAATTTTGCTGGAAGTATGTTCTTTCAAAATCCATCAAAAAGTGAAAATCGATTTTTTCG
>FIZU01030822.1:0-12674 GCA_900064475.1 Pseudococcus longispinus
CATTCATGTCAGACTTTTTTGGACTTGGAAAATTTTTCAGATTTTCATTGACTTTTTAATCTATAGAATCCTTTTCTAACGTTATTTTATCAAAATACTAAAATGTTCCTCAAAGGTGGTGAGGCTCGAGTCAAAATTTTGGGAAATTTCAATTTGTATCAAATTTCTGGATATGCTTTTGAGCTTTGGAATTCATTTCTGACGAGAAAATTTCGACTAAACCCCCAAGGTGGGCTGAAAAGATGGCGGAGAGGCGGGGGTCAACATTTTTTTACGTTATCAAGTGAAGTATCAACATATGGATATTTTTTCATTTTACTTGAGAAATCAAAAGCTTCTCTAGGAATAAGGGATGCTCGACTCATTTCCGATTAGTTATCAAGCCGGCGTATGTTTTTCAACCTCTAGAATCCATATTTGAATTAATTTCCACCGGTGCCTAACCTGCCTATTAAGATCTGTTGTCATATTCTGAATTTACATACTTACTGGAATAGTATTCTGTATTCGTACCACGAAAACTCGAAAAAACTATCAACTCTCGACTTTTCGGTAGTTTACCTTACCAAAAAAAAAAAGCTTTAAAGAATCGTCAGCAAAAATTATCAAAAATTGGCAAAACCAATAAAAACGTTAAAAATGAAAAAATTCCGCGTAGAAATGAGTTTTTCTTAAAAACAAGGAAACATCTCAAATACGTCTCAATCGATACCAAACCTCCACCATTTGTAAATTTCCATTCTCGCTTTCCAAATACTAAAAATAACGATGATAAATACGTATAAATATAATCCAAAATAAACACCAAGCTGACCTGCACTGTCAGCAATTCAGGCAACTCGATATGGTAAGCTGTTACATTGTAGGCGAAAACTCGATTTAAATATCAATGCAGAAAACTCCTCCACAATAATATCCCCAGCTTGTTATACTCGTACGATGAGTAAGTAAAAACGAGAACTAGGATAGTCTACACCTGACGGACTCATTATTTTCTTGTCATATTATGGAAATATTGACACGTTTTCGAGTAAACAAAAGAATGAAAAAAAAAACGTATTTTCGAATACGAGTAGGTACAACGTTGAAAAGCGGCAGGAAGAAGCCTTTACCAGCATTATGTTAACGAAATAAAACGGCTGTGAACTGATGGACACATAGTACGCAGATAAAGGACTATATTGATCAAGCGTGACGTCACCAACTCACCCCTGAAGTGTGACCTATTGCATCTTGTAGAGTATCTTTCACGGTGGTTATTGTACAATGTAGTTAAAAGGGCCAGGATCTTGTAAGCTTTTACTGAAATGCTACACCCTTGCTATACGAAATTAAATTACAACCTATAATCGAATAGTAAATGGAAAATTACGTTAAATCTTAAAATTAACAGTTCCGCTCGATCTATCCATTAATTAAAGTTGAAATCTGCAATTTTTAGTGCATCTCGTGCAAGTTTTTATGCGACGGTAATTTTTTAATGCATTTATACATCGCATACGTAGGTACATTATGCTCGTAATTCTGCGATATGATTGAAATTATTATTCGAATACGAGTTTGATAAATAAATGCTAATTTTTTCTCGAATATACGAATTACGAGTCGACTTTTTCCAATCTAATTCAATTCACCTATCTACATTCGATATGTATGAAAAAATTGATCCTTTAGAAAAAAAGCATACTTCATTTACGAAACCCTAAAAAAAATACAGAAAATGTACGAAAGCAAAAAAAAATCTTAAAATAATGAACCGTCTTTTTTTCAAAATTACTCGCACACGAAAGAATATAAGAAAATTGTGCAGGTATTGTCGCTCAATTTCTACTCTGCGTTTTATCATTATCATATCTTTTCTTTTCTTTTTTTTTTTGCTTTCACGAGAATATATCTCATTTCGAAATTCTTGGTGAAAAAAAAAGAAGAAAAGGAACAATTCCGACAGATCGCGGAAAAAATACCTCTAGAATAATCTTCCTCTTGTGTACTTTTTTTCTTTCCAATCAACGCTTACAGAATCCCCTATCTTGAAACTTAGCACTTGGGTTTTACGGAGCCTCCATTAACATTTAATAACATTAGAAAGAAGAGGGTAAGGTATGTGAGTTTAAACCAGTGGTTGATAATATGGCGCTGCAGGGTTTTAATGTAGCCTCTCTTCTGTACCAGCGAATGTTAATAAAATCAGTGTTACATTTAGGATAGTGATTTGGAAGGTGGCATCAATTAGGAAGAAAATTCTAATAAGGGTAATATTCCTTTGGAGTGTTCATGGTTTGGAGCTATTATTGTTGTGAGGTTTCTTTCATGTTGCGTGGGGTTATTTTAACGTTGGTACGTGTTTGGGATGGTGGAAGGGGAGATTTGTTTATAATTTTGGCGAAGAGAAGTGTCGAAATAAAAATGTCGTGCTTTGTTGAAGTAATATTATGATTTTGAGATATTCTTCTACGTTTTAAATCTAAATAGGTATTAGGTATATTGAACGATTTTTGGAAAAACGTTGAAAAAACATTTTGATAGTTCACTAGCCTCTCCCAAAGAACCTATTTTGACCATTTAAAAAAAATGTTTCATTTGACGTCTAGATGTGTCATCAAGAATTGAGGTCCAAACATTTTCAATTTTAGCATAGGATATGCTTTTACTGTGGGTAATTTCGCGACAAAACTGACGAAATTCCGTCACGATGACTTTTAGACATTATTTCAGACTTTTTTGGACTTGGAAAAATTCAGACTTTTTCAACTTAAAAATTGACTTTCAGACATTTTGTCAGACTTTTTTGAATTTGGAAAAATCTCTAGATTTCTATTGACTTTTTGGACTTGGAACATTTTCAGAGATAATTCTGACTTTTAGACATGTTTTCAGACAAATAATTTAGACTTTTTTAAATTTTTTAAATTTTATAAATCAGGGTAACTTTCTGATATTTTGTCAAGCAGACTTCTTAGATTTGAAAAATTTCAAATATTACGCTGACTTTCAGACATTTTGTCAGACTTTTTTGGACTTCTTTTAATTTTTGAGATGGAAAAATAAAAATTTTGTTACTTTTAAAATTTTTTTGACATTTTTTCAACTTTTTTTAGACAAAGTTTTCAAACTTGGGACAGAGAAAATTGAAATTTCGTAATTTTCCAACATTTATTGGCCTTTTTTGAACTTTGTTTGGTAAACATTTTCAAATTTGTAATCGAGAGCTCAGTATTGCCCAAATAATAATTTCTTTCAAAAATTTCTTTAATTGAACAAATTCTCCAAAAAAATGATATAAAAATCTTCAGAAATGGATGAAATGTTGCAGAAAAGGGTCGAAAATTTCGTTAAAATTCTTTAAAATGATTGTGAACGAATGTAACAAATCGTCCAAAGTGCATAAAAAATGTGAAGATGGCCAAAAATCTCATTAACATCCTTAAAATTGCTGTAAAAGCAGTGAAAAAGTCCTCAAAAATGTCTAAAATGTTGTACAAATCGCAAAAAAGTTCATAAAAACTATTTGAAATTCTGCAAAAATTGTGAAAAATTCGTAAAAAATGTCTGAAATGTTATGAAAATGGTTGAAAGTTTCATAAAAACCATTGAAAATGCTGCAAAAGTTAGAAAAAATTTGTTAAAGATGCCTAGAATCTTGTGAGAACAGTTAACAATTTTATAAAAACTGTTGAAAATGTGTTGCAATAGTGGTAAAAACGTTTTTAAAAAGTAGTCTGAAATATTTTAAAAACTATCAGATAATTCATTAAAATCATGGGGGAAAACACATTTTTCAGACTTTTTCACAATTTTTGCAACTTTTTCAATAATTTTTTTTTGTCGAAGGTGGTCGAAAATAGAATTAAAACCCATGTCATCAAAACACTTGAAATACTTAGTTGTTAAAGTAGTGAGAGTTGTCAAAAGTGTTTAAAATCTGGTAAAAATTATCATAAAAATAATGAAAAATATAACAATTTTTATGACTTCAGTTTTTACCACCTTGGCCACTTCCAATAATTTTTTTGAAAAATGTTTAATGATTTTTTTGGCAATTTTCAAGGTTTTAGTCATTTCTAATAACTTTTCACCACTTTTACAATACTTTAATGGAAATTGCAACTGTTTTCACAACTTTCCAAATATTTTTGACGACTTTTTCTCAACTTCTCCTACATTTTCAAAGACTTTTTGTCAATTTTTACATTTCAGACATTTTTGACAACTTTTTCATCACTTTTGCAACGTTTTTTATGGTTTTCCGATCACCTTTCCAGCTTTTTTTGCTTTTTGGCAATGTTTTGACAATTTTGACGATTTTACTATATTTTATGGATTTTCAACGACTTTTTCAATGCTGCCGCAAATTTTATAGGATTTTTATGAAATTTTCGATTATTTTCAAGCATTGTAAATTTTTGATCAATGATCATTTTTATTTAATTTTTTTCAGAAAATTTAGTCATCTTGAGGTACTTTTTACAACGATTGCTAAAATTTTCAGACTCTATTTCCATTGGTTTGATCTATTTATAACTAGTCATTAAATAAATAATTCTGATTGATGATCTTTTAATTTCTATATCTGAAAATTTTCGTTTAAAAATTGTGTACAACACAACTATAGAATTATTTTCGTGTTATTCTTCAACTCCATTCGGGTAAAAACTTTATTTGGCTCACTTTCTCCGAGCCATCCAGCAGTTTTCATTGATAGGTAATATTTTTGCTTAGGAATTTTTTATTTCTTCATTAATTTTCAAAGATCACATCTTCCCTGTTCATAGGTAAATTTTTCAATTTTTTAATTTTTTTCTGATTGATTTTTTACGAATAAGTATTTTTGCATTTTTCTATTGCACTTTTCTTTGTTTTAGATTCTCCAACGTGGAATTGTATTTTTAGGCACCTTAAATCGATACCTATCTTTTAAAATCAAAGACCCCTCGATAAGTGTAAATTTAATCACAACACGGTGAAAGTAAAAATCAACTTTATTTCGATCCAGTCTCTCGAGGGAGACATCATTATACCACGTGCCTTTTTTCCAGACTAGAATCTGTACAGCAGGGTGAGGGGTTAAAACAGAAAATGAAACGAAAAAACTCGTCGAAATTTTCAGTATCGTGTTACTAGTAGAAACGGAAAAAAATTAATGATGCAATTTTTAATGTTACAATGTTTAGGAATTTCCCACGAAAAAATGAAAAAAATGGGCGAAAAAAAAGATCGAATAGAAAGACTATCTTTATTATGCTTGTTCAGGGTATAAATTATGTCAAGCTTGTTGACGAATGAATTCTGATGTTCCTTGGTCGACGAATTGTGATTCATTTTCATTATAGTTATGATCAAACTAATGAATTTGGTAAATAGGTCTTACTATTTAAACAAAAAATATTTTATAATTCGTTTTCATTGAAACTGATTTTCATTTAATCACGATGTAGTTTCTCTATTACGTGCTCAATTTGTGACAAAAAAAAAAACACACGATACAACGAAACAATTATTTTTTTACACTTTCGACAATATTTACATATAACTACAACGTTCGACACATGCAATTTAACTTCTACAAAATTTACTCGATTTTTACTCTTCAATTATTCTTCAATTCACCCGAAGCTTCCAATTTCTTCCTCAACGATTCTGGCATTTCTGGGGGCGGTGGTCGTGGCAATCGTAAATATACCTTTACCGCGTCGTAAATGAACCATTGAGCAGCGGTCAACGTACCAATCATAACAATCCTAGGAAGAATACCTCCCCACAGACCTGAAAATCGAACGGTCACACTTGATAAATAATTCGCTATAAAACGTCCTTTTACATTCGCTAATTAAAAGCGTAAAAACATATTGAAGGGGCCACAACAGCCCAGCCGGCTTTTAACCAACAATACATGCAATTTTAATCAACGTTCGGATTAAAAATCCGGAAAGCCTTTAACGTTATGAATTTAAACGATAAACGAGCCAGTGAGATCTCTCGAGTTGGAAAAAAATACCAATTAAACGAGAGAGGCAATCATTACAAATCGTATGTCGATGAGAGCAGTAGAACGTGAAATTTTGACGTAATGTGTATATCGAGATGTAAGTTTTAATTTAAACATTCTTCTGGCGTGCTAATCGAATCATGATTTTTATATACCTTACCAAAGACCTATCCAGGCTCACATTTTAGGTTTAGATAGACCATACATAAAATAGGGGGTAAACCTAGAAGCCCATTTGAAAAAAATTTTACAGTGAAATCCGTTTGTAGAGAATGTAAAGTAGATTAACTTTTTTTTTCTGAACCGCTAACTAAATACGCAGCCAGTACAAAGAAATATGGGTGCTCATTTTCCACTATAAGTGCTATAAAAAGCTTTTACTGAAACGTTTACAAACTCTAGTCTGTAATTTCGGCGCCGTTTAATATTCTTTTATCGTCGTCAATGACGGCGTTGCAAAAAATCAAAAAGCCAAAGTGAATGTGAACAAGAAAAACATGGTGTGTTTTGGTGTTGTTAAATAATTTTATTGAAGTATTTTTCCGATTTGTTTTAATAATGTTTTCTCTTTATATTTTCGTTTCTCAAAGTGGTAAAATATTAAAAAGTCGTTTCAACTAGTGATATTGTTTGTTTGTTTCGGGGTTTTTTTCTCTCTTTCGTTGGCTTTTTTCAATAACGTGCGACGAAAAAAAAAGCGTTGTATTAAAAAGTTGAAATGTATACGTTATAAGCTGTTCTTTTTTTGTACCCTTGTGAAAAAGAAACAAGTGCGAGAGTGGAAAGTAATATTTTGGGAAACGAGTAGGTACTTGTAATTCGGAAACGTAAAGTGATATAGAAAAAAAGAGTTTTAAATTATTATTCTAAACGTCTTCAAAAGGGAAACACTAATGACCGAAAAATTTCACAGAATCGAATTGATGATAAATGCGTGTGTAGTATTTTTCCGTCCCTCGAACAGTAAACATTTATTTATTATTTGAGCGTACGTACTTCCACTCGTCGAGAGCATTTTCATGCGAATATTTTGCCGAATAGGGAGAAAATCTGGAAATTTAGAAGATTTGGGGGGGGGGTCGGTTTGATTTCTGCTAGATGAGGCCGAAAATGGGTTGTGTGAAAAGTGAAATTATATTCCAGTTTCCAGGGTGATTTATATTTGTAGATCGAAGAAATTTTTTTGTGTAAAAGCACTTATTAATCAGCTTAAAAAAGTTGGATTTTTATTTAAAATTTGAATCAAGAAACAATTTTTTTACTCGTGTTTTATTTTTAAAATTTTACTGGGAAATAAATTTCCCAATCTTTATTTTAAAATTCTGATTTTATTTCCAAGTAGATTTTTCAGTCTGAAATTCCAGAATAAAATTTTTTAACCGTGAATTCTGAAATATATTTCATTTATGATTTCACTCGTTAAATTTTTCAAGTCTATGAAGACTTGATATTTGAAATTTTCTCGACATTATTCAAATTCAAAAAGTCTAAAATGTTTGTTTAACAAAATGTCTGAAAGTCAGCATTATTACCTCTGAAATTTTAAAAGTTTAAAAAGTCCATGGAAATCTAAAAAAATTTTAAATCCAAAAAAGTCTAACAAAATCTTAAAATTGTTGTAGGTAACAGCGGTGAAAAAGTTATCAAAAGCATCAAATACGTAAAATTATCAAAAATTTCATAAAATTCTTTTAAAATGTTGCAAAAGTTGTGAAAAAATCGTCAAAAACATGATAACTTTCATAATTGTTAAGTATGAATTGTTTGGCAGTTCTTACAATATTTAAGCTATTTTTGACGACGTTTTCACAACTTTTACAACATTTTCAATAATTTTTATGAAACTTTTGAAATTTTTTCAAAAAAATCAGACATTTTTGGCAACTTTTTCACTTTACTTTTATTTCAAGGATTTTAATGAAGTTTTTGGCAATTTTCTAATGTATGAGAAATTTTGGATGACTTTTTTGCACTTGAAAAATTTCAAGAAAACTTCAAATATCACGACTTTATGGACTTGAAAAATTCAATGAGCAAGAGCATACCCTATGTTTTATAGTGTTATGGGTAGTATGGAAATGGCGGAGACGTTTGATAATTTTTTCACTGCTTTTACAATAATTTTCAAGGTTTTAATGAAATTTTTGACCATTTTTATAACGTTTCAGATATTTTTGATAACTTTTTCACTGCTTTTATAAATTTTACCTACTACATTTTATGCATCTCTGACGATTTTTTCACTACTTTCACAATTGTTTTGAATGATTTTGATGAACTTTTTAACCCTTTTTATAACATTTCATGCATTTTGACATTTTTTTAAATTTAATTTATTTGAAAAATTTAGACAACTTGAAGTGTCTTTTAGTCTAGAAAGTCATCTTCCCGACTGTTCACCTTGAGTACCTATAAAATTTTCCAATTTTAAAATAGTGATGTCGATCAAAAGATCGATCTTTTTTTCGATCATCGAAACTTCGATCACAGCTGATCGATCAAATTTTTTTTAGATAGATCGATCTTTCGATCAGTGACATTGAATGCACCTCCCAATGAATCAAAACGATACTTGCGTAGGACGCCTTTTTTTACATTCCATTACAAAACCAGAATGGTTTAGACAATTTCATTGATTAATTTTTTAAACTATTTTTTTATTAATTTTATTGTTTGTTTAAATTCTTTTTGTTTATGCTTCATAACAACTTTTGTACCTACAAAGTACAAAAATTTGTTTTCTAAACTATTTTACTTTCATAATACATACATAGACTATATACAAAATTTCCATTAAAAAAAGCATGATCGAATGATTGATCATTATTTTATTTCGATCTTCGATCATGATCGATCTTTTTCTTTCGATGAATCTTTATTGTTGATCGATCAAATTGAGATCCGTGATCAACATCGCTATTTTAAAAAGTCACCTGGCTTATGGGATTTTCTGGAATTTTTTAAGATCAAAAAGTTATCCAGGGTAATCAAATTTCGGAACTCAAAATCTGAAGGCAAACATTTTTCTGAGCCCCCCTTCTCCCTCCTCAATATAACATACTTCATACATTAAAAAAACTCCCCGTAATTTCCATACTACCCATAAAACTATAAAACATAGGATATGCTTTTGCTCATTGAACTTTTCAAGTTCATAAAAACGCGATAAGTATTTGAAATTTTCTTAAAATTTTCCAAGTAGAAAAAGTCATTTGAATGCTGAAAAATTTTCCAAGTCCAAAAAAGTCTGATTAAAATATTAAAAAATCAGCAGTAGGTAAAAAGCTGCCTAACGATGAACTTTCTTGAAATTTTCCAAATCCAAAAATTCATTTGAATTTTTAAAAATCCAAAAAAGTCCAACAATCAGCGTGATCTCTGAAAATTTCCAAATCCAAGAAGTCGGTCTAACAAAATGTTGGAAAGTTGATCTTATTTCTAAAATTTTCCAAATTCCAAGTTCAAAAATTCAAAATTGTTTGTCTGACAAAATGTCTAAAAGTCAGCATTGTCTCTGAAATTTGTCAAGTCCAAAAAGTTAGTGGAAATTTGAAAATTTTTCCAGATCCAATGTTTAAAAAAGTCTGACAAAATATCTCAAAATCAGCGTGACGATTTTTCGTGTCTGAATTTCATGAGGAAATTTCATGATTTGAAAAATTTTTTCAAGTTCATAAAAGTCTGACAAAATGTCCGAAAGTTACCGTGATTTCTAAAATTTTCCAAAACTAAAAAGTCTAAATTGTATGTCTGAATAAATGCCTAAAAATAAGCATTAGGTATCGTATCTCTAAATTTTTCCAAATCCAAAAGTCTTGACAAAATGTCTGAAAGTCAGCTTAAGAGGATTCCATGTCGAATTTTACTGTCGGAATTTTGTGCCGTTTTTGGCCATCGCAAAGGCATATCCTATGCTAAAATGTAATGTGGAATAGTTTTTCTACACCTATGAACAGATTTCATTCAAGAATAGAATAGATTTCCTTCCCTAAAATGGTAAATTTAATTAGAAATAGAAAGTCCATCCAGAAATGTGATTTTTTCTATAACAACATTTTTATCCTATAGGGAAATACTAAAAACTCGTGATTTCAACTTCAGGATAGATCTGCTGATCTAAACAGAAAACCCAATCCGGATTTCACCGCCAAATGCAGGAAAATGGCAAATGTTACCGAGCAATTAAACGTTCGCTTATCAGAATTTCTTTATCGGCAGAAAAAAACTCCTAACCCGAGTATTAGTCTAATTATTTAGCGTATTTTATTCTAGGCTGATTTAATTTATATATTAAATATACTTACGGGACTTGGGAGAGCGAAGTATAAAACTAAAAATACAGAAGGCGAATTTCTTTAATTAATGTGACCAAGACACGCACCAAAAGTATAATGAAAATTTATGATGCTTATCTTTGTAATGAACTACCGTATGGTCTATCTTTCGAGGTTTGTATTTTTTTCGTATTATTTTCCTACTTAATATATATACCTAGGCTATATATTTTTAACGTAATGGTAGATGGCCTGTTGCTTTCCACGTACCTACGTACAACACGCCACTCACAGATTTACTTTCAACCTTCAATCGTCGATTTGAAAAACTAGGGGAAAAAAGGTTGTAGTACGTTACAATCCATCGCATCTCGACGATGAAATGAACAACAATACTTCGCACAAGTGGACACATTCGCGACGTAAAAGTTGAAAAGTTTCGTCAACAATGGCCGACTGTATGTATAAAGGTAAAATGCAAAAACTATGTACGTACCGACGAAGCCAAGTTTTTTAGCTATATCGAGAGCAGAAGCGCCTTTGTTTTGATTTAATTTCGAAACTACGGTGTCTGCGGGATGTGAAACAATGGCGCAAAATACTCCAGCAATGTAACCCGCGGCAAAGGTTACGACTAGTTGTTCGCCTTTTGTGCATTCCGATCGTGGTTTAGGAACAACGTATCTGAAAACGATTACGTAGATATACTATTGAATTATACTATAAAATCCGCACACGTATATAATTTGGGCAATGCTTGATGCTCCTGCCATCGGTTCGAATTTACGCGAGATTAAAGAATTAATTCCTTTCGCGTGTTTCTTTTTCCCTCAAGAAATGGGCAGTGAATCAAAAACTTTGCAGAACTCGTGGTATTTTTTTTTACTTTTTTAATGCATGAAATGATCAACACCCCCAGAAGGGTCGCCGATGGTGTGAAGAAAAAACACCCTGGAACGTGATTTTTCTTCTTTTTCTTATCCTCGTGGCTCTTTTTTTTTTCAATTCTAAAATTTATTCTAATAAATGGTATCGTTGAAATGAACCGAAAGATCATTAACTTTTTTTTTCGTCGTGTAGAGGGGAGTATTTGGTCTTTTTTTTACGGATATTTCGACTCTCTTTTACCATATTTTTGTTTAATTGTTTTACAATTAAAAATTTATACGCAGGATTTCACCCTATTAAATGAACTGCTGGTGACGTGAATCTTGATCTGGTAATTAATTACACGAGAGAATAGAAAAAGCAGCGAAATGCTGAATGAATTGAAATGCGAATCTAAGCCAAAATTTAGTCGAATTTGTAGAAAATTCACTGTGTTGCGAAATTAATTATTGGTCCTTATTTTTTTAATGTAAGTAGAATTCGAATGCCGAAAAATGTTAGTTTACTTTAGAGGTACCTAGCTAGATATGGTCTGTTTATCTGTGAATCTCGTACTCATCCACCTACGACTTAAAATGCGAACACACTCATAGATAAGTTTACAATTTCGAAACTTAATAAAAGTTTATATATTTTGAAGGAAGGAAAACTTTTCAGCGGGTATGTCTATGTATCCCTTTGGAATGTAATTATTTAATCACAAGATAACCATGTTATCTTAATTTGAGTGAAGCACCGTATCTTACTGCGAAGTGCATCTTGTACTCGGCTCCATTTTGATGAAGCTGCGGTTTGAATTAGTATCCGAATTCTTGGAAGTCTACAATGATGAATTTATCTGCTTCGGGTAAAGTTTCAATTTAGGTACTTTCATCTTTCATTTTTCGATGTCGAGAGGTTTCAACTCGAGAGATGTAGACTAAGTTTCTTTCATAAAATAGTTATTATAGTCCGTGCAATTTATTTATGCGGTTGTGCGCGCGCATCTCCCGTTGTTTTTTAACTTTTCGTCGCGGGTTCTCGCGAGGCAACGAAATCGTTTCGGAAAACTCAGCCGCATAAATAAATTGCACGGACTATAGTTATCTATACTCCGGTGTGGAATAATTTTGGAGTGGGGTCGAGTCTGAAATTCTTCTTGTTTTACATCTTTAATCATTTGATGAGACAAGTGAAGGGGGTAAATGAGATTTTTCAAAATATAAATATGACAAGTACAAAAATTAAACATGCCCGCAAAGCTCTAATTGAATTTTGCTCTCAAAATAGGGCTTCAAAGGGCTTCGTGTAGCAGATCTATAGTGGCCTATATAAATTCTTGGTTTTGTAATTTTTTTCACTCCTCCTGATAAAATAATCAAATTTTAGTTGCCCAAATCAATTATAAATGTGTAATATTAACGTAATATTACAGTCACTTTTGGCGTTCATTGCCTCGCGAGTATTGCAAAAAATTATCACTTTTACAACAACCATATATTTTTACCAGCACAACGCGTTTCGGGACTTCACAGTCCCATCATCGG
>FIZU01030825.1:0-15643 GCA_900064475.1 Pseudococcus longispinus
TTTAAAAAAATGAAATATCCTTCGCTTGGTACCAAAACCGGGCCTAAATGGCTCCTATTGATCCAAAAATATAATTTTTATTGCAAAAATTGAAAATTTTTAATTGCAGAGTGGTCAACTTTCAATTTTTGTAAAAAATTATTTTCACTATGAAAAATTACGAAATTTAATGTTTGTCTGACGAAATGTCTAAAAGCCAACATTATTTCTGAAATTTTCCGAGTCCAGAGAAGTCAGACGAAATATCTAAAAGTCATCATAACGGATTTTCGTAAGTGAATTTTGTGATGGAATTTTTTTGAAAATTTTTTGAAACCCAGTTCCAAGCACAAAAAGTCAGTAAAAGTCTAAAAAAAATTCAAAATTCAAAATAGTCCGAGAAAATGTCTAAAAGCCAGCTTTAGGTAAAAAGATGCCTGAAAAAGTGCCTGATTTGAACTGTCTTGAAATTTGTAAGTCCATAAACTTCAAATTTTCCAAATCCAAAAATTCATTTGAGATCTTCAAAATTTTCCAAGACCAAAAAAGTCTAACGAAAAGTCTGAAAGTCAGCCTGATAAAATTTCTAAAATTCAGGGTGATGGAAAATGCTTTTGCGTTGATAATTTTCAAAACTGACGTGGAGGGAGGGGTCGGATCGAAAATTTTCTAATAAAAAAAATATTCACAGGACTATGATGTAAAATTTTTGTTTGAAAATTTTTTTTAATACGAGGCATAGGCACAGAGTAGGAAAGTTCTTTTGAAGAGGGGGGGTACTCTCTCGAAGGAAGGGTATGATTTTTGATACACAGTGTTCCTTTCATGATTCTGGACAGCAATTGTTATTTGAAGAAGTGTTTGATTTCGCATAATTTTGACATGATACGTAAAAAATTGAATTTTACAGTCATTTTGGAATGATATTTGCAAAATTGGTGGGGAAGGAGGGGTCAGATCGAAATTTTTCTCATACCGAAAAATATTCACAAAAGTATGGTGTACAATTTTTGTTTGAAAAATTTTCCAATTGTGACCTTGAGTACAGAGATAGGGAGATATCTTGGAAAGGGGAGTTGGCCTTCAAAAAAAAAGGCCCTAAAAAATTGAACCCTAATTTTTTTTAAATTCGTCCTTGATCACGAATCAATCATAAAATTGCTTGTAACGTTTCGATCCCACGAACGACTTTTTTTCCTCTATGGCGACTGTATTATTAGGTAAACCTCATTGCAACTTGATGAAATACCCTCGAATTGACTATAAATGGTAAAATAAAAAAAATAAAAAAGACCTTTTTAAACATAAATTAAAAAAATTCTGGTCAAGTTCATTTTCAAAATTTATGTGTAACGAGTATGTTGATTTAATTTATAAAAGACCCTTATTTTCATACTCTATCATAATTTTTTGGAAGAAATTCAATTTTCCATCTTACCACTAATCCTTTGTACAGTCCATACGATGTCAACGACCCACTAAGAAAAATAAACATTTCATAACCCATGTTTAGTAATTCATTAAAAATGCCTCATTTCTTGACTCAAAAAACTCTTGCAGTCTCCACTATTTTTTCAATATTAAAAATTAACACAAAAAATATTATAATTTAACCTTGAAGAATTACCGTATATTCTAATTTACATAGGTGTATATTTAGAATTTCTAGAAAAATTTCCTATTCTGGACGACGGCCAAAGATGAAATAAATGTCCAAATAATCACTTCTTTCTTTTCAAATTTTTATGCTGTTTCTGGTTTCATTGAAATACCTCTTCATTTTAATTTTACTCGTAAAAATCGTTTTCAAAAATACTCCCAAAAATGGAAAATAACACGCTGACATAAATACAAAACATTGTCAAATTTGAACACCTTAGAAAATTATAACCTTAAACTTCAATTCCTTTTCAATTAGCTGAGGAACTCAACACCCTAAACGCTTAACGATCATCATGTTAGTAATAATGCAGATTTCCACCACACCGGGAATAAAGCTGCATAAAAAGAACACCCACCAGAAGTAAACGCAATCCCACGTATCAATCAGCCAATACGATAATAAAATACATGCAAACGAATGAGCTGCAACAGCTAAACAACTTGTTAAGGAAATACGCAGAAAAATATGTTACAACTAATCGAAATTATCTATCAAACAAGCGATAATAAAAGGGATACAAATTGATGCCACTAAGGGCATGAACATGGAAAATCCGAACAAAAATCCAAATATTTCAACCCCAAGGAAGGCTAAAGCCAGGGCTATTCCGATCACTAACCTGAAACAAGTTCATTAGTGTAATAAATAGAACTTTTGGAAATTGCGAAAAAAATACGGTGTCGCAGAACATTGAAAAAATTGGGTGAACTCAAATGTGCGGAAAAAACAACAATTTGATAAAGGTGAAGAAACTCTACGTGATTTTGAAATACGAGTATAAGGTAAGCTGTGAAGAATAACAGCGTTTTTTCAACCGGTGTGAATAACGAGCAACCCTCATGAAACGAACTTACTCTCTATCTTTTCCCAAATATTCTCCAGGATCATAATTGTAAGGTAGACATGCCTTAACGTTGGTATCCTGTACAGAAGACATTCACTCGAAAGATTAAAATTAGAGTAAGACTCAGGAGAGGTAAGTGGTCAATGAAGAGATAACGGTGAAAACGAAAATGACAATTGTGATGGTATTTCTTCACGAAATCTTATTTAAGGCAAAGATGACAGAATCAATTATGTATACAAAGATGGAGGTACAATCGAATAATCGCAACAAACAATTGAATGAATACCGCATTCATGTTAGGAAGACTTGAAAAAACACAGTGTTAGGTGAATATGAATTAGAAATAGACATTGAGAGATGTGGGTTCGAAATCATGTGAAATTAAAATCATTCATAAGTAATAAAACAATCGCTTACTCGACAATTCAACGCCATTATCAACATGACGAAGTGCCCGATCATAGTAATAAATCGAGCAGGAATTAACCCTGTTTTATCCATTTCGATTCTTAAACAATATCACTATATAATCAGCTGATGTGAACTGAAAATGAATACAACCTAAGTTGGTTATGGAATACGTACGTTAATGGAATTAATATCAAAAATACTCACTTGACAGAAAAAGATGACTAATTTCAAATTCGTAAAATATTGAGATCTTATGACGGTTGGTTTAAATGGAGGATATTCAACTATTTAGCCATGTTTGAATAAACTATCTTACTATATAGAACATTAAGAAAGGCCATTTTTTGCAGAGAAAACTTTAAAAACTGACGCGAAACTTATCACCATACCAACAATTCAAAACAAAGGTGTTTAGGTGTTTTTATCACACAAAATATTTAAAACTATTTTTAGGACTTTGAGAGTTTCGTTGCAACATATGTACGAAAAAGCGGAGCTTGCGGTTATGATGTGACTAGACTCTTGAAGTAAGAAAATTAGCTTTAATGTCTTTTTCATTTTTTTCAGCATTTTTTTTTTAAATTCAATTCTCAAATTATTTGAATTTTTAAATAATGAATTATTGGAATGTGTGATGAGTATGCTTATGAATCATTGTGTTAAGTAGGTGGTATATCTAGATATAATAATTTCGGTGCATTTTCAATATCGTTTTATCATAAAAAATAACCTAGGCTACGACCTAATGCGATGTGCAAGTGCTCAAAAATTATAAATCATCAAAAATATATCCCTCATTTCTTTCTTTTAAATTTTTGTGAGCAAAGCTATATCTAACCTAACCTAACACAAAAAAGAATTAACTTTCAAGTTTTAATGAATTGTCAACTGCGCGAGAAAATTTGAAGAAATCACAACACCATTTTGCCTCCACTCCATGAATAGAATGAAATAAGGTAATTCAATTTGTAACTTCATTTTAATAAAATTTTTGTGCGAATAAACTCATCTTATTCGTTACTAAACAATTATTAACGCTGAACCAGCATTAATAATGAAAGATGGTTGAATTTTCTCATCTGAATCACGACCTACAATTCGAACTTTTCCTTTGATGAATTCTTTCATTACTGTTGAAAATTCCATACGAAAAATATATGACCACACCTGGAATGAAAAAACAAAAATTATATAGCTATTGTGGAAATGCCTCATTTAGTTGTTTGGCTAGTGCCCTGCAAATCTTTTTTCTATCAATCTCATAAGTAGGTACTGAAATTAAAATTCTTCTTACCTATAATTAACCAAAACAGCAATCTCATCCAAGTATAAAAATCAAATTGAATCATTAAAAATATGTTTAAAAATACGCTTAAAGCTGGAATGAAAGGAACCAAAGGCATCTGAAAAAAATTGAAGTAGGTAAATTTTTAATTTAAAAACAGAACTGATATGATGTTAAATCATTAAACTCACTTTGAAAGGTAACTTCTTAGTGTGATGCGTTTTTTGCATTCGGATTATCACAAGGCAAATTACCATTAATAAAGTGAGAATTACAACAGGAAGTACATTTTCATAAAAATTTGTAATAAGGTAGCTCAATAATACTGATAAAATACCTGAAACAAAATTTGAAAAATTCAAAGAAATCACAAACTAATCTTTTAAATAGGTACTTATAAAGACAACCATTCTAATTTTTTTGGACAAATAGGTACTTACAAAATGCAAGAATACACAGTGTTACCACATTATTTGTGTATTTATAAACCACACGATCTGAAATGTATAATTTATCTTTGAAGGCTAATTCTCCATTCGATTGTTTTATCAACGGATTTCTCTCTTCTTCAGTTTGTAAAATATCCATCGAATAACTGAAAATGAAATCAATCATATAAATACCAAGTCTGAAATTTCATAAAGGATCCTCATGAGAAGATAGGTACTTGAATTCTTACCGTAAAATGATTACGCAAGCAGAAACAAAAGTATATGCCAAAAGAATACCAAGAGCGTTCAAATTAATTAAATGATCCACATCTAGTAAAGCTGCTGTGAAACCTGAGCAATAAATCAATTTTAAATTACCTATCAACGTGTAAAAAAAAACAAAATGAGAATCTTTTTACCTGTCAAAACTCCAGTAAACATTGTTCCAGCCACAGGTGTGCTATATTTTTTGCTGATTTTATTAAAAATTTTGTATATCAGACCATCGTTAGCCATCGCATAAATGATTCGAGAAATTGGACAAAAAGCTCCGAATAATCTATAAAGAAATAAAAAAATTATTTAAGGGTGCCCACAGTCACGTGTTCGCTCGAATGTACATTTTAAAAATATAATTACGCAGCAACCAGTCCAAAAAGAGATCCAACATTGATGATCCATTTTGCCCAATCGTAACCGACGAAACTAAATGCATATGCTAATGGTGCAGCCGCGTCCTGATTAAATGATAATAAAATATTACACAATTCAAAGATACACCATTTTTTATCCTAATTTACCTATTTTCTTTAATTTACCTGTTCGAAATAGGGGACTAATAACGTCAATACGGTGGCAATACTGAAATACGCAATAAATATGATAAACAAAGAAATAATCAACGCGAGTGGAAGAGTTTTTTCTGGATTTATGACTTCGCCCCCTAAGGAAAAGGGTTTTTTCAAAAATAGTTAATTGGATATTTTAAAAATAAAAACAACGAGTATTGATTGTTATTTAGAATGAACTTGAAAATTATTCACCTGTGGTAGCTATACATTCAAAACCAATGAAGCCATAGAAACAAGACCCAGCTCCTTTGATAACTCCAGAGAAACCATACGGTAGAAACCCTCCGCTTCCAGAACCAATAGGAACTTTTGCTTTCGGTATACTCCATAAATTTATGTTTGCTGTAAATAGAAAAACGTTTTAAAATAACCAAATTAACGAATAAGTAGCTAATGAATCTACTTTATGTATAAATTCGTCAGTGTGACCGACATAATGGTGTAACCTTCCATCTAAAATTTAGGCAACTTCTACTGAGTTTGTGCCTGTATTTTTGCCTACCCTCTTAATTACAGGGGATGAATTGTGTTCGTCAAAAATTTTAATTTTTGAATTTCGTTTTGCATATTTTTTAACCTTATCTCATAGAAAATTTTCCAGCTGGAAGGTTCTGCCATTATGCTGGTAACGTAAATTCATAAATTCGCCTTAAATTGAGTAAGTATGCAAACAATTGCACATATTTTCTTACCTTTGGTCAATCCAATGATCACAAAAAATAAAACCAATGTGATGTTGACACTAGTTAAAATATTATTCAACATTATAGATTCTTTCAAACCGAAACTTAATGCAGCTGAAAATAAAATCTATCTTGCATCACTGAAATTCATATTACATTTTGAAATATAGGTAGGCATCTACCTACTAAAAACAAAACTTGGTTATTTTGCATGTCTTACCAGCAAAAATCATGCAAATCAAAAAAGCGAATACGTCGAAATACTGCGAAAAATAGGGCACGTCGATTTCATACATTTTTCTTAATTCCGTTTCGATGGTATGATTTAAAAATGTATCATCGAGGTAAACACTTAGGGCTTTTACCACACTAGCTGTACCTGTTCAACGTAAATTACATTAGTCAAATTTAAATGATCCCAAAACTTATGAAATAGGTTGTAAATTGATTCAATTAAAATCTACCAATAATATACTGCGTGATGAGATTCCAGCCCATCATGAAAGCGACGAATTCCCCCATTGTTACATAACAATACGAATACACTGAACCAGAAGTAGGTGTGCAAGCTCCAAATTCGGCAAAACATAGTCCTATAATGGATCAAAATAATATTCAATACCTCCTCGAACTTGACTCAATGTATTTTAATTAGATTAATAGGTACCAGCTAAAGTTGAAATCACTGCAGCGATGAAAAATGAAATTATAATCCCAGGACCTGTTACCTCTCTGGAAACTTCACCGGATAAAATATAAATTCCCACTCCTAAGGTGCTGCCAACGCCAAGAAACACCAAATCGTAAATATTCATCGTTTTTTTCAATCCATTATCTGCCTTGTCACAATCATCATATTCTGACGAAGGACTTGTTACCGTTTTACGACGTCGAAGTATCTTGAGAAATCCAGACATCTACGAAAACAGAATAAAAAAATCGAATTTAAGATTATGTCGATCGAATGCCCTTGCTCTTTTATTTCAATTTTCATTAACAAAATTATTGCGCTTTTTTATTTGAAAAAAATCTTATCTCATTTAGTAGGAGAATTGATTGGCTTGAATCTTGAAAATTGAACGTTATTCCCATTAATTAAAGGAAACTCGCAAATATTTTTTCAATAATTACGTACTTAGCTGTTAAATAAATTCAATTTCGCACTATTAAGGCAATGGAAATTGATATCATTATATTAATTAGATGGGTATGGAAATATAGTCGAATATTCGAAAATAATTATAAAATTTAACTTTCGACGTTATGTGGGAATATTTTTTTTTTAGCAAATGCTCTATCAGTCGTGAGAATTGAATGAGAGTAAATTAAAATCCGATAAATTTAGAAATGATAAAACGAACGAATAACCTATAGATAACCTAAATTACCTAAATATTAACCACAGAATTTATGATAGCTAATAAAATATTTCTGGTACATTTCTTTTCTCACCCTTTCGTAGATTAAAGTGTTGTATTCTGATTCAAAAAAATACCTATTTAACGATTATACGCCAAACTTTGAAATACATTGTTGCAAATGGTAAAATAAAAATCCATAATTTTCAAGTTTAAATGATCCCAAGTGGTCAATTTTGACTCTTTTTATTTATCTCAAAATTTGGTCGAAGTATTCTTGCATATTTTATAAACTTAGTATTTTATATTGGCAACGCGGTCATTTATGAAAGACGCATCGCCAGGAATGCTATTTTAAACGCATACTTTGAAGATAAGATTTGCAAAAATTAAAATCGTAAAATACACATTTCGAATAAAATTTTGACTCAATAAATTAACTTGATTATGTGTTGAATAAGTTTAAGGACAGGGATACTTATTTATAATTTTAATTTGGACTTGCAAGAATGGCATGAAAAGAGTAAGTATCAATTATTATCAAGTTACGATTCAACTAAACTGAAAAAATGAAAAAATAATTTCTGAGAATTGTGAAAATGAAAACATAATTATTTCAAAATGAAAGTATACTGAAATTTTATTTTTTTTAGTAATTAAAGTTGAATTATCTATACAATTTAGAAAAAGATATGAAATTAATTATTGAAAACTTTAAAAAAGAGCAGTATAACTTGAAATATAACCTTTGATAACTAAATACCTCGTTAGATTAGTATAAAATACTATTAGATGATTAAATATATTTAAAAAATACCTTTCAATTTGAAGCTAAAAAAAATAGGTGTTGAATTGTCATCAGATTTCCCAAGTTCCTGAAACTGACCATAATTTCAAATAACAAAAACACTTTTTTTGACTCATTTTACACTCAATATTATCACTAAATCCGAGAATACTTTCACTAGATAAACCTAGTTCGATAAAATGGAAATAAAATTACGAGCAAAATTACCTCGACGCGTCGGTTCAATAGGTAAAATCCATACAGGCAAAAAATACGTACTTTGCGAATGAACTTAGAACAAAACCAACCAAAATTCACTTATCCGTTCTCTCCATGGAAATGTCTGAATAATCTCAATTTTAGAAGTGAAAGAAGCGTGCTAAATTTCATTTTAAAATACAGAAATTCAGCCATTAAAGAGTACATTAAAATTACACATGTAAGAATATCTACGATAATTATCAATACTGATTAAATATGTACAAAGATCAAAACTTGAATGTGCACATTGTTCGTACAATAAGATAAGGCAATTCCAAAGAGAAGGAAGAATAGTCATACTTGGTAAATTGAGTTGTCAAAGAAAATAGGAAACACTTATTATTTGTGTGAGTTTTGCTCGCGAGTATTTGTTCGAGGATGATAATTTTTCAACATCATCAATCTTCTTATCAGTTTTTCATTTAACCAATAGTAACCAAAATAAAAACGTTAAAAATTGTGTTTTTTTTCTATATACAGAAATCTGCCGAGGTACCTCATGTCACACCTTAAATGTGACAATGTAAATAAATTAGATATTTCATCTATCAGCATTCTAACGTGTGATTTTGAATTTTATTATTAAAAATTGAAAATTATTTGAAACCTAATCCGCTAAAAAATAGCAACAGTTGCAAATAATTATATACTTCTTTACCTAAACATCTACACATGTACCTATAGAAGTTAGCTATAGGTATCCACGAGTATATTTGTATAAATGAAATTGATAATTCGAATTAGTCATTGTATCAAGGACATTGAAAAAAATTGAGCTGCTCTCTCGTCTCTCTTTCTATACATACAACAGGAATGACGTGAATATGACGCAATCCGTTTTTATAGTGCTAATTTGCGAATCGCGGAGAATAACTATTGAAATTTTTATAACTTAGCTTAAATAGCTAGATATGGAAAGTACATTTAAATAACCACATTGTGTCAATCATTGCAGAGCAATGTTGAAAACAGAAAATATCATGTTTTTTAATTTGTGCAAAAAATCCATTTTGAGTTCAATTTTTCTTAAGGTCGTTATCATATCTAGGGTGTGAAAATAGTGAACGAATAATAGTGATTCTTTTTTAGCTGAGAATTTTTGAAGAATTTGATCGCTGCATCGCACCTTGGTGAAAGTCAATTTTCAAGAGGTACTTTTTGGTAGGCTAATTTTTTATCCATTATGATTTTCATAAAAAGTTTTTCACAGGTGTAAAACTGTTTTTTAAAAAAATTACCTACATGCAGAAATTGTGATGAATAAATCATCGCGATGTTCCATTTAATTATTGTTTTGAAGGCACAAGCTAGGTAACATGGGTGAAGCCGGTAGCTAAGTGAAGGTGAATGGTGATTCATTTATTCTTCCAGCCATATTTATTACAATGCTGCAAAAAAAGAGAGAGAAAAACGAGTTTTGCATTTTTAAACGACTAAAATCTTTCTTTTTTCTAAATTAAAAACATGTTCGTTACGTCAATGGAATTTCTTCACGGTTGAAATGTGAAAATTTATATATTTATTTATTATTTAATAATTTTACCTATTCGTATATGTATACCTTGTAAGTTTGATAAATTGAAAAAAAATTAGTAGGTAGGTAGGTACCAATGGATTTTCTTTTCATGATACAAACTCAATTAATTGGTATAGGTAAAATTGGAAGGCTTTAATTTATGATATGTGCCTTTGTAAATTGACAATGAAATAAAAAATCCTGCAATACTTTTTTGGAGTGATGGAAAACTGAAAAAATCTGAAACTAAAACCATGAAAAAAACTAACACTGAAACCAATACCATTTCAGTTCTTACATAGATGTTTTTTTTTTTCAGTTTTACCTTATATTTTTATAAGAAATGAAATGAAGGGTGGATTTAAAAAATAACCATAGTCAAAAAATTAAATTTTACAGGAGCTGACCAAAGTTCAAAAAAACATATTCAAGGATTTGATTCAATGGATGTTGGTTGCTCATCAAATTTGTTATACTGTCAAAAAATGTCATGATTTTTTTTTTCAAATTTTGTAAAATTCTAAAAATATTGACTATGAATGTTTTTTAAAGAAATCGCTAGAGAACATACTTTCAACACTGAAGAAAATTGAACAAATAAAATATGATATGATATGATTAATTTATTAAAAAGCTAATGTCAGATGTCTCGATCGTTTTTCTCATAAAATTTTCTTTTCAGAGCTGCAATAATTTTTTTTTTAAATTTTTAACTATGGTCAGGATATGGCTTTTTTAAAAACTAAACCAACCACTCAAATTAAATTAATCAAAATTCAAATTTTTCACACTATTACAGTTTGACTTTTAAAAATTGTTTTTTTTTCAAATTGAAATTAACAAAAAAAAAAAAGGAAAAAACTTCACAAATTGAAAATTAAAACTGAAAACTGAGACTAAATAAACGGAATATTGGAACTAGAGCTGAAACTGAAATTATTTCAGTTTTCCATCACTGTCGGTTCGCAATCATATTTCTTGAACATCGCTCAAATTTGAATCACTGCACCATTTTTACCTGTAAGGAAGTTGACTACTAGAGTGGGTCGTCTTTTGTTTTTTTTTTTTGGAAAGTTGGAACTTGGAACAAGAGATCGAAAAAAAGTCGTGGGTGACGTCAAAGGGTCATGGAAAATTTTTTGAGTCTTTGACTTGAACCAACATTTTCCAGATGGGACTCAAAATTTTAAATTAGAAAAAATTAAAAAAAAACAATTTCGATTTTTTAATATTTTTTGTTGGTAGTTGGTAGTATTGCTACTGTAAAGGTTGAAGAAGAGGAGGGAGGGGGGAATTCCCAATTTTTTTTTTAGAGGTGTTCAGATGATTTTTATACATGGCCAAAATGGTTTATTTTGAAGATACCTCAAAACAATAAAAAACCAATCGCATACGGTTCGGTCGATATGAGGGGTTCGATATTCACCATTCTAGATGCACATAGAATGAACCCCGACGCCATTTTTCATTTTTCTAGGGGTACTCAAATTTCCTTCATTAGTTATACTAGATTATCTTATTATTGACGTTATTTCACAGCAATTTGAGAAACCCTAGAAAAAGAAAAGGGGGATGGGGTTCGTTTTATGTGCATCTGGAGTGAAAATTAAACCCCTTACATCGATAAAATTATATGTAATTGGTTTTTTAATCAATTTTGAGATATTTTCAAAAACAACCAATTTTGACCTGTACAAAAATCATCAAAACGCCCCTAAAAACCTTTAAAAAAAAAATCAGAAAAATTTGTTTTCAATTTTCTGTGGTAAAAATACGACTATCTATCAACAAAAAATCCAAAAAAATCTGAAATTGTTCTTTTTTGAATTTTTAAAAATTAAAAATTTTTCAAGTCCATTCGCTGTGGTTCGCAGTGTTGGCGAAACCGAAATATTTCAGTTTTCGGTTTCCGGTTTTTCCGTTTAAGTTTTTGAAAACTAGTTTTTAACTGTTTTTATGCAGGTTAATCCCATTTTTTTCAGAAAACGTTATAAACAAAATAAGTTTTTTCGTTTTTTTTTTTGAAAATTTCAATTGAATTTTGCATTTTTTTGTAATATTGTTTCTGTTAGCTGGTATTTAGGATGAAGGTTTTGGATTTTAGACTGTTTATCATGTTAAAAAAGGGGGTAAAAAAATTAAAAACTGTTTCAGTTTCAGTTATCAGTTTTCACGTTTCAGTTTCAGTTTCGGTTTTTCCATTTCAGTTTCAGTTTTTTTCGGTTTCGGTTTCAGTGACTGGTGGTTCGAGTCAGGGACCCAAAATTTTTTCCATGGTCTTTCGACGTCAACCCACAACTTGTTTCCAATCATCCCTCCAACTTTCCAGAAAAAAACCGTAGACGACCTATCCTAATAATTAGGTAGGTATCTGATTACTTCGATACTAGAACAAATTCTCCCTTAAGTTGGAATTAGAAACACCATGTTTTACTTACATTTTCATTACTTGATTAATGTACTTAGCAACACATTTGAATATTTGGTATAAATATCTGGAAGATCTGCTGCAAAACGTAGTCCCTGATTATGTGCCCGCTCAATAGATCCGTTCACTTTGAAAGTTTGATTCTGCAAAATGCAAATATTAAAAACGAACAAGCTCATGCGAATAAACATTGTCAGTTGCAAAATGAATAAAATTACTAATTACATGTAATGAACCCTACAGCCTGACGCAAAAACGAAACCACGTGACATACTAATTGATATTCCTCCTTTAAAGGTTTTACATCACGTCTGCAAAGATGAATGAACATATCAAAGTTTGATTTTAGAGCTAAAAATTTAATTAAAATTCGCTAGATTTTACGCAATAAAGCCGGTGACGTTGTATAAATTAGTTTTTGCGGATTTGACTATAAAATCAAATCGCCTACGTCTACGTTGCTCCTTCCATCGATGATGTCAAAGGTTGAACTCGATAGATACATAATTTCGAAGGCAGCTTCCGCACTACACCTTGCACCGGCAGGCAGCTTTTTTCTACTTAAAGTATATCATAGGTAGATATTTTATCGTTCAACGAATTACCGTTGCTCGAGGATTGTTAAAAAAGCGGTTCACCTTCGTACACAATTCTGATAGCTGAATAATCTGTACATTGCGAACTTAAAATTATAGTACAGTACGTTCGCGGGTCCGAGGGGGAAATCTGAATCACTAGCTGCTGCGTAAGCCACGAAGACCTGTCGACCAATATTCTACGAGTATGGCGTCTACCTACCGTATAATAATTCTTTTTCATCAAATCCATCCGATCGTTTGGTAATTTTATTTATTTTTTTTGAAAATTTATACGCAGATATCACAACACGCGGTTCCACACACAGAGTTGTTATTTTCGTCGCCATTCCTATGACGTGATCAACGAGAATGTTCCCCCTCAATTCTCCTTTCGTTCCCTTCTCCAATTGGACTTGTCTTTCCGCTTTCCGCTTTCCTCATGATTCTATTCTGACGTGGCTACGCGATCGTTTGCAACACGCACACACCACAATAACGTACTAATGTAATCGTTTTTTTACATATTGCCTCGACTCTACCTGTTAATATAACGAATCTGTTTACATTTCAAAGTGTTATCATATTATACGAAATAGTGTAACTCTCGATTTATAATTCGTGGCGTTTTTCTACGGTGCTGTTTTCTCTTTTCTTTTGTTTTAGAAAAAAAAAAATTTTCGCCAGTAAAATTTAAATTTGATGCGATAAAAATTGTATTGATTTTTCTTATCGCGTAACTTGTTACGCTTTTAACGATACCGTGTTTACTGAAATATTGCTACGTAGTGTAAACGACTACATTCTACGTCATTGTAGGGTGAAACGATGTGATAAAAACTTAACAAGTTACGATATTCATTACAAAACAGGTAACCTTATCTGTTAAAATAATGATACAATTATTACGTTACGAGTTTATTTTCATTTTTTTTTCGTATTAATTCGAATAGCAGCTTCGGTTTTACCATCTTTTTTTGTTTACAATATTCGTAATAATCTTTATTCGCGGTTACTATTCGTCATTATTACGTGGAGTAGTAGTGTTACGTTGGAAAATTTCGCATAATTCGTTGATAGCTATATAACGGTATGACAATGGTGCGTAAGTATTTTTTTTTTTTATTTACTACAATTAACTTTGAGGAAATGACTTCTGTTCACATGTGGGCGGATTCGTATTTTTGAGTCGTCAGTCCCTCTGGCTCTACTGTGCTGCAGTGACTTGTGATTTGCACTTCAAATAAGAGATGCAATCTCGCGTGTTATCTATGTTGTCTTTTGGGCGGAGAGGGATTTTTTGCAGAAAATCGTGATGTAATTTTGATGCGAAAAAATGGTTCGAATTTCTCGCTATAAAATATTTATCGTTCGGGTTTATTAGTAATGCTGTAGAATTGCAATCGGAGCTTACATTTGTTCGCGACCTTGAATTCGTTGTAAAGTTTTGCCGGTGAATTATGCTCGAGACTTGATGTTATTTTAGCGAAAAATTTCACGAAATGCGGAAAGATGAAATGAAAGTATTAAAATGAACGAAAATCGAGGTACGAGGATAATTTTCCATTTCGATGGAATGACCTTTGAGGAGAGATTATCACCGATAACGGATAGGTTTATACCAATTAAGCGAGGTGTTAGGTAGATTGATTCAAATTGGATAGTGTTTTGATAATGTGCATATGTAGATTTTGGATTTTGAAGGTGTATTTAAATTCAACGATTTTTGGTAGAAATACTTTGTCGTTTGGGTACTTCGTTATGAAAATTTTATCGTACTTCGCAGACGTAATTAACTTTGATAAATTGTTGTAATTATTACCCATAAAACACATTTAATTCATAAAGTGAGCGGAGATTTTTATTCCAAGAAAACACGTGTGGTAGCTACAATATTATCAGTCGTATGTGAAAAGTATTGCTGAATGCATTGCTTCCAAAAGTATATTCGATAAAATTCTATCGTTCGTAGAATGTAAATTATTTCATCAAATTGAGAAAATTAATTTTGCTTTTCGGTCCCTATGATTGGTACTATTGTGTTTTTTTGAGAATGATCTATTCAGGGATGCCAACCGAAGTGGAAAAAATTTCATCTGGAAAACAGTCTTCTATAGCTGTCTATCTCAAAAATTATTTCAATTATGTACTACCTCCTAACTTTTTTTTATACAGTAAAAAGAGAAGAATACCTAACCGAATCGTGACTAAATTAAACATTAATTTAGATTTTTATCACAAAATTTTTCCAATATTCAGCACTTTGATTGAAAAATTCTTCTTTAGATTATGGAAACTTCACCACTTGATTTCACTACCTGCAAAAAAGTGCCTAAAAAGTAGCAGTATAAATTTTTTGGGATCACTCAATCGTCACCTATCAACTTTTCGAATTAGGAATAGACCTAGACGTGATCTATGGTCAATCGATGTCAATGCTTTGAAAAATACAGGGTGGCATTTGACATCAAGGCTCATTCATAAAACCGATGGTTATGAAAATTAAAAAAAAAAAAAAAAAAAATTGACTGCAAAAATCTCAAAAAATGAGCCCCAACTGAAAAAGTA